>JAVQJL010074836.1:0-67900 GCA_036024295.1 Nannoperca obscura | reverse complement strand
CTTCCCACCAACCCACATCCTCAACACTTTGCGCTCTAAAAAAGCAGCTCTTTTCATCCAAGTTCCTCTTTTGCAAAGAAAGAAAGAAAGAAAAAAAGAGGAGGAACAGCAGCGCGGCATGATTCAGTCTCCAGGCGGTGGTAGTGCTTGTCATGGAGTGTCCCTTTTCATTTGGAGGGAATATGGGTTACAGGATGACTGTGATGCCAAAAGCAGGAGATCAAAAATTAGAAAAAAGGAAAAGGAGTTTGTTGCCTCCTATTGTCGTCTCCACCCAGTGTTGTGCTGCCGTTTTTCGGGTGGCAGACACCATTTAGACGGACGTGGGTCTGACTTCACTGCAGGGGGATCTGGTCAGAAAATAGTTAAAGCAGCCGAGCACGTTTTTCTTTCTATTAAAGTCAAATTTGTATTGAGAGAATGTGTGTGCGTGTGTGTGCGTGTGTGTGTGTGTGTGTGTGTGTGTGTGAGTATGCAGGGCTAAAGCCGGTGTGTTTGCACAGGCTCCCTGGTTAGCTGAGTCTTACTTTGTGTCTGTTGAGAAAGTGTGGGATGGTATGAGCGGCTTATGTCTGACTGAACACGTGTGTGCATGCGTGGGCGGGTAGTGTGTATAGGGGCGATGTGTATGTGTGTGTGTGTGTGTGTTTGCACACAGATTACACTTGTGTGGGCGTTTTGGGCAAGGATGTGTGTGGGCGTAGTGAGCGTAGGCGGAGGTTATGTGACATACAGATAGAGACTGCAGTGTTCCTGCATTGTGTGTGTGTGTGTGAAACTTTACTGCAGAGTGCGGACGGCAGAAACAGCTATAGGGGCCCTGCAGCCTGCAAATGCACCAGCATGGAAATCTGCATCTCCTCGACTACTACTTTAATTCAGAATCACCTCCACGAAGATACAGACTGAAAATGTGTCACCGAAAAGGTGTGTGTTGTTAAGACAACTTAACAACTAGTAGAAACGCCTGCATTCAAAATCTTACTTAAGTACAAAAGTAGTAGCATTAAAGTACTCGTTATGCAGAACGGACGTTTTCAGAATCATATATATTTAACACTAAATTATATTCTGCCGGGAAGCTAAATCCATAATAATACATCATCATTTATTAGTTGATTTATAGTTTTTATTAATAATCTGATTCTTTGTTGTCAAGTCAATGTAGTGGAGTAAAAGTAAAATACTTCCAAAGCGTACTGCAGTAGAATCATAAAGTGGCAAAACAAGGAAAAACTTGGGTAAAGTACCTCAAATGTGTTCAGTACATGAGTAAAAGTACTGCGTTACATGACAATAAGTAATTAACAATTATTTATCATTTAAGACAATTATTAGGCAAAAATGTAAAATAAATTCTCCGGTTCCAGCTTCTCAAAAGTGAAAGTTGTCTTTTCTCAGTTTTATTTGAAAATGTGAGAGATTAATCACATAACATCATAGCTATTGTTTAATCTTACATAAAGACATTTTTATTTATTCAATATGTACTGTACATAAATAGCACATATATAATTTAATATTTTACTCACTTATTAAATATTACCTTGTTGTCAACATACAAATCTGCTCCTTTAATATTAAAAGTTGTGTTTAAGGACAGAAGTAACTTATTATCAGTGCCTGACACGCTGAAAGTGACTCATCCTCCTCTAAAGTGGGCTCAGTTTGTGGCAGAGTGGCCTTGTGGTTAAAAAGACTGAACTGTAGCTGAAAGGTTACATTTCTACAAAAGCAAATGTGTCAAACAACAATCACACTTTTATGTTGATGTGTCTTTGAACACAAGTCTGAATCACACCGTTTAGTCAGTGTTTCGGGATCAAAATATCAGCTCAAGGCCTGTAGCGGGAAATACGCTGTGTTTGTTTACGTCATGCTAAGCTGCTATATGTAGCATTTTATGCTCATGAGACCTCAAACGATGATGTTTTTATTATTTAGGAGGAGAGAAAGCGGAATGATAGCTAATAACTGTTGGATCGATGTGTTAGCTACGTTAGCTACTCGAGCTAAAAACTGCAGGAAATTGCCTTAAAGTGACTTTCAGTTCTTCACCGCCTGCTGTCACAAGACATTTAGAAACTTTTAGCCACTACGGCAAATATTAAAACGCTAACAACGCTACAAGGAAAGAGTTATTTGGAGATGTAAGCATGATCAAAATGTGCACAATTTAGAATCAATCACATTTCATACATGTGTCAGAAGAATGATCAATATTTGGCATAAGCTGTAGCTAACTTTTTGGACTCCTAAGTTATGTATGTATATGTTTGGGGCCTGAATATTACAAAATAAAATCAGATTCTTATTTTATATTGTGTGCCTTTGAAATGTGCAAAATGTGCCCTGATGGAAGTAGCATCAAGGATTTAGTGTGAGGAGCTGTTCTGAGAAGAAGTTCTGCTGGTCTGACAGCTCATCTGCAATGATAAAGTTCAAATATTGAATTAAGTTTCATTCAAAAAGCTCCATCTTTGTCAACGTCTAAATGATTTGTATTTGTTGAAGGTTTCGTTTTTGATCAGTTTCACAAATCAAAAAACGTGCATCATTTGCTGCATAATGAAAGCAGTGGGTTCAGAAAGAAATGGGCCCGGCGTCATTAATGTGGTGGAGTTTTTACTGGTTTTAAAATGCTACGCGTGGCAGCTTTAAAGCTTCAGTGGGAATCCCTGCACCTCCCTGCTGACAGGTCGTGGGCTGACGTGGAGGGGATTTGCCCGTTTTGGCCACGTATGGGCCTCAGCGACCCTCGCCGCCCACGACATCCTCACCCCGAGAGTGCTGCTGACGTCTGACATGTCTGCTATCTGCAGGCGGAGGCTGACACTCCCTCTGACACGACCACACACTGCAGTCAGAGAGAAACCAACCGGCCTTCGATGTGGTGAGCGTGACAAAAACACCTCAACTCTGAGTTTATCTGAAGGTGTGATTAATCTGTTAAGTGTATTAATTTGGAGCTGCTGCAGAAAGGTCACAGCTACCTATCAGATCGCCTTCAAACCTCACAGACGGCTGAGACGTGACAAAACATGAATACTAAAAGGGGGAAAAATCCTGTGCAGGAGTGGAAGAAGAAGAGAAGCAGCACTGCTAGAAATGATGAAACAATGCAAGTTACAAGGGTGTGAGCAAAGTTGAGGCAGGCTTTGAAGTGAAGCCACACATTTTGCATGATTATTGCTGTTAAGTTTTTGATCTTGAGCCAGCAGGCACGAAAAACAACAGCAGCTTGGGATTAGTCTCCCCCCCACTCACACGCCTACCTTGCCAGCATAAGTCCCTGACTCAATTAGAAAAAAACCTCTGCAACTTAGGGCTCCTCACGCACAAGTACCCACATCGCCCTGCCCACGTCCCTGCAGCACATCACAACCGGCATCACTGTAATCGCAGAGCACAATGAATGCACGGGGATTTGTCTTGGTGACATTAATGCAGAGACGTTCCGACAACTAATGTACACACCGATAAAACAACGGTGCCGAACACACAGAGGAAATAAAGATTTATCTGCCTTTAATTAAATATCAGATTTCATCCATGGAGGTTACTGCCAGCGTGGAGCTTCACACACACCGACTGTTAAATCACAAAGGATTCAACTGATGAGTATCAATATTAACTATTAAACACCTGTGTCTGTGTTGATATACTACTACTATCTGCACATGGAAACTATGGGACAGGGTGTTAGGAGAAGACTGAAATACAGTTACGCTTAAAGTTAGGCAGCTAAAACAGTTGGTTGTGGTTATAATGAATAAAGTGAAGGTGAACTCCGGTCTCCAGCACGCCGACCTGTATAACCCTCTTCCTGCAGTGACACTGGATGTTGGTACTGGACACAGTACCTTAAACCTGGTATGGTTTAAGTAAACGTAACTGCTGCCTGGATTATGATCACTGGTGAGGTTTGTCCCGGTTCATGAGGTGCTACGTTCTGCACAGTCCTTGCAGAGATGCAGGGTCTGAGGCTTAGACGCTCTGCGACCAGCATACTGAGTCACTGTTACTAAATCATGTAAATTCAGGTTCCTGGCTGTAACAAAGTGTCCTAAACATAACTATTAAAATCATGCCAGTTGTCAGTGAATGTTTTACTGACTTGACTGTGCACATACATTAAAACACACTCTGCGAGGTGTTACGATTCTTTTTCAATGTATTTGCTGTTGCAGAATTGTTGCACAAAGACATAACTTTTGGTGGAAATTAGCTCTTTCAATGTGAAAACATCAGACAAACTGAGTGTATAAAAACTTTCCGTTAAGAAATACTTTAAGTATCAGTGGACTTTTGTACAAATACTGCCGTCTAAAAGCATCAAGTAAAAGAAATCAAACTCTGGCTCTGTAGTTTTGTCTTTTACCTGCTGAACCACACAAGGAACTGAACTGTCAAGCTGTAGGTGTAAAAATACAATCCCTCCTCTCTTCCCTTCAGCCACAACCTCCCTCAGATCAACAGCAGCCTTCAGCAGAATGAATTTGTGTTTCACCACAGAGAGATTTCCCCGGGGGTCAAACTCATATTTTCCACAGATTGTGCCGGTCACTGCTTCCTGGTCACGTCAGCGATGAAGGAAGTGAAGCGGAGTTGCTTACGGGAAGTCTCTCCAGGTAAAAGAGACTGAGTGAAATGTAAATGTGAATGTCCTGACCGTGGGCGATCAGTGAATTTAATCTGCACTCTGCTGTGGACAACAGCGTCGGATAAATGACTAAATGTAAATGCAAATGAGCCTTGTTTGTTGGTTGTGATGTGGGTGATCCAGGAACTTAAGCTCACTGTAACATTGTTCTTATTAGAAGTCACTCTGGATCAGAGAGGCGGCCGCAAGAAAACACCTAAATGACACATTTAAACGTTAATGTGTAACGGAGGTTATCCAGGAAGTGAAGCTTCATTCAGAATTGAATTTAATTCTTTTTGTTTATCTAATTTTAAACATTTAAACAGACGTTTACAACCATTACTGATGCAAACGAACCTGTAACACCTGCAAAAGACATTCATAACTTGCTTGATGTGACTGAACTCAACAGCTGCTTCCAAAGATCGTGAATGAACGTTGCATCTTAACTTTTGAGCATGGAAACGAGCATTAATCCACTTTTTCAGATTGCCTTTGTTTCTCTCACTGAGACTGGATGTGATCCCTCCCTGACAATAACACGGTTCTGCTCCCTCCTGCAGTGACTTTAAAGTTCACTGGAGTGTCAGCTGAAAGCTTTCAGATGTAAAGTGCAGCTCTCCTGCTGTGCTGGCCCTGCAGGCTGTGGGGGCCGTGGGGGGGCCTCGGGCGGGGCCGGACCGGGTCGGCCTGCTGGGCTGCAGGCGGCCCACGGAGAGGCCTGGCCGGGTGGGCGTCATCTATGGAGCGATTGATCCCAACCAGGACAAAAAGTCTCCCTGTCGTCCTGCAGGAGCAGCAGCAGCAGGACCAAGTGCTGAGTCACTGCAACAAACAGTGTAGTACTACAGTAACTACTACTACTAGTAGTACTATTCTGTAGTACTACAGTAACTACTACTACTAGTAGTAGTACTATTCTGTAGTACTACAGTAACTACTACTACTAGTAGTACTATTCTGTAGTACTACAGTAACTACTACTACTAGTAGTACTCCTAATACTACTACTATTGATACTACTACTACTACTGATACTACTGCTACTATTACAACTAAAACTACTACTACTACTGATACTACTACTACTAGTAATACTCCTAATACTACTACTGCTACAAGTAATACTAATAATACTACTACTGGTACTATTACTGCTGCTGTTACTACTACTTCTGATACTACTACTGATACTACTACTATTACTGATACTACTACTATTACTACTATTAATAACCTAACTTTTGAAACTTTAAGTACATTTCCTTTTTATTTTAATGGGAATTTAAATGCAGGACCTTCGTGTGTAATGGAGTATTTTTACATGGTGGGACTTTGACTTGAGTAAAGGATCTGAAAACGTCTTGTTTCATGATTCCTAAATATTCCTCACATCCTAAGTAAGCGACTTGGTTGTTTCAGCCCTCATTTATATCAAAGGTCACTATAAAGCTGCCTTTTGCACAATTAAATGTGGTTTTGTAAAGAGCCCACACACACAAAAAAAGCAAAGAGGTCAAAGGTCACGGCCAGTCTTCCTGTGTCTCTGGAAAAATGACTACCAACATTAGCAGTTTACAGGAAGTTTCCGTTAATGAGTGCCACTGCATGAAGCAACTGTGGAAAATGTGAAAGTTAAAATCCGACGAGGCAGAGAAGGTAAACTTTTAGTAAAGCGGTGTAGTGCGAGTCTGGGCCCGCGCCAGTCTGCCTGCTTTGAAGTCCGGGCAGCCGTGCTGGGGAGGCGGCGGCTGCTGTGGGCTCGGTGTGGAGGTGTTTGCCAGGAGAGGGGGGGGGGGGAAGGTCACGGCCGCAGAGCACACATCTTTTAAACTTTATGATACGCAGCACAGCTGAGCTGTTTATCAGCTGCTGAGGAGGAAAGAAAAGTACCTGTAGCTTTTGGTGGTGTACGTTTGACGCTCACTTTTATGCACTGAGGGAGTTTTTGAAACTTTTGGGTCTGAAAACGGCAAAGATGCCAATGAGATAATATGTTTTTAGTTTTTTATTGTTTTAGACATGTATGTTTATCTGTTAACATCACGAAACCTTTAAAAAGAATGAGTAAGTGGACCTGCTTAATCGATTAATTTAGTCTATAAAATGTCAGAATATTATATTATTGTTTTCCAACCAACCTTTTAAAACCCCAAAATATTCAGTTTACAAAGAAACTGGAGAATATTTGACATTTTTAACTTGAAAATTAACTTAAATGAGTTGGAAAAAGTCACATTTCTTGAAAATCAGAGTAATTCTTGATAAATCTACAGTGAGAAATGTTTCATTCAGTTGCAGAATTATGCTTCATTTTTGCACCTTTGATGCTTAATGCTTTACGTGTTTCATGGAGAATAAAATACACGTTTTGCATCAATCTAATATACACTCCTGCCTGATAGTCTTACTTTGTCACAGATGCAGCCCGTCCACTCCGTCTGACAGCAGCATCTGTCGGAGGCCGCAGATGTCGATGCATCTGGGAAAATAAGATTTTTCTGTAATTAGTGTGGTTAGTGTCACTTCACTCTGTAGTGTGGTTATCCACTGCTTTCTCATCTTGTGGTAATTATCATCACAATCCACCATTAACCACATCACAGACCTACACTACTGCTTGCAGCTCTCATTGATATTTAACGATTAATAATGCATGTCCATTATAAGCACACTGTGTGTGCTCTCGAATCTACATCACGAGGTTGTGTGTGTGTGTGGTACATGATACAAGCACTGCACTGAAAAATGATTAAAACATTAATGTTATTATGCCGTTCTGTTGTTATTATTGATTTGATGTAATTCTCAGCCATCACATACAACCCCCACTAATCTGTGTTGTAGAAAAACACCACCAGCCTGCAGCTAAACACTGGTAACCTCCCATCCTGAGACTTTTTTTTTGCCTTTTCCAAAATCACATTTGGCTGTTGAGACAGCGAGACGCTCGGGCAAAAATTTGGAAGGCAGCAGCCATTGTTGCCATAATTTCCTCTCTTGATAATGATGCATGTCGTTTCCAAATGTGATTATACAAACAGAATGGTGTGTAACACGGTTGTAATGTGCTTAGGCTGTTTTAAAATACATCACCATGCCTGCACACTGCGAAATGTGAAAAGACCCTAAAGGAAACCTTTTAGGTGTTTTCAGGGGGACCTGGGACAGATCCCTGAGGAACCCCAGGATTAAGGATTAATAGTAAAATAAAGGTAATTTGTGATATTTAGTGGCTCTCGTGGGATTTGTGTTCTGGTGAGGAAGGAGATTATTGGCTGTGTTTGGTTATTAGGAGAAGAAATCACCAGCCTTGATGTTTACAGAGCTACATTTAAACACAGGAGCCTTTAAATAATTTGACTGATAATGAATAAAACTGTCCTGAATAACTTGATCACATGCTAAAATACAGAGGGCACTTCCCCTCCTTCCCCTAAGGAAACAAAAAGGTCCAAAGAGATCACATTTAATTTTAATTCTTTATCTTTTTATAGGAATACAAGCGATAAAATTATAAAGGTCATATTAATTTGATCAGAAAGAGCACAAAAGCATTTTGGATTTTTATTATCTCAAATGTTTATTTCCAAGGGGCATAAATGACTCAATTTATCTTAGTTTTAGGAATGACCCACTGATGGATCTTACTGTATGCTTTGCAGTAATAAATACCACCATCTTATTAGTGGTTTTGTTTTTATTTTGAAATCTGTTGCCAAGGAGCCAACAAATGCTGACTTTTTTGGTTAAGTTTGGTCATAAAACTGATCAGGAGCCTGAATCCCTGGGTCACCTGGAACATTTTGGGTGTGAGATTGACTAATAAAAACCTTTGATTACCTCAACAACATCCTGACGTGCAGTGGAACAACTGTGTCCATGAATACGAAGAACTGCTTGGTCGTCCCCGATGCCTGCACTGAAACAAAGTCTCAACAAACACCAGTTAGTCAAATAAGAATCATGAATTCATAACCAGGTCAGCGTCCAGTAACAGAGGAGCAGGAGTGTGCTGTACGTGGACAGGTAACACCACAGCGCTGTGAGAACAGAGGCGAGGTCGTACGATCACAGCCGGCGGGGTGATGCCAGACCGACCGTGACAGCTGTCTGCTCTTATATATCTTAATCTGCTGCACCCGGTTCACACTGCAGCGCTCCTCCTGCTCTGCACAGATACTGTCAACGTTACTGTACTTAGCAGTTCTTTAAATGAATCCTGGATCTATAAAGTCACAAAAGATGCCCAGAGCAGGTTCCCGGACACCAACTTGACGTCTTTAAAAGCTTGTTTTGCCCAAACAACAGTCCAGTTCCCCAAAATATCCAATTTACAACTATATAGAACTGAATGATACGCAGAATTAATCAATTCAATTAATAAAAAAGTTTATATTAGCCTCTACCTACCAATAAAAGCTTTAATATTAGTACAACTGCTTGCCAGTATTTCTTTAGGACGCCTTTGATGGTGTCAGCTTTCTGGTTTTGGTATTTGTTATGTTTTGATCAATAACGCCCTAAAGATACTGTGGAGTGGCACAAACTGCACCACATGGAAAATGTGTTGCAGCCCCTGCAGGATGTGCTGGGTGTCATGCTTAAAATCAGCATGTGTTTTTAAAATAGGCACAAATTTCTGAATCCAAGAAGAGAGTGGAGGCATGCAGCCATGTGATGTTTAGTCTGCAGCCTCCTGCCAACAACATGACTCGCTGTGGTCTTTAGTCTGACTCACACTTGACTCAGGTGGTCCTGATCACAGCGCTGCAGGAGGTCTACCCGGGGATGTCTGGGTGGGGGGGTTTCTGGAACAGCGTCAGAGCCAGGCTCATCTTTCACCTGTAGTCTGCTCAGTTACACTTCACAGGTTAGTAATTTAGCTCGGTGGTCTCCGGCAGGGCAAAGCGTCTGCAGGTTTCTGTTACCGGCAAACACTGTCTGGTTTCACTACCTCGTACAAAACAGTCAAAACACAACATGACGGCAGTCTGGGTTAAGTTAAAGACCTGATGAGGAGTTCATATTCTACAATTACACAGAAATAACACAAGGTGTGTTTTCAAGGCGGGTTCTGATATCTTTTATACTCTGTATTTTTATATCTGAATGTCTTTAGTCAAAGAAATTAAGGAGAAATGTCTAAATAAAAGCATTTATCCTGGCAATGAAAAACAGCATTTAGGTTCCCAACATGGGGTCAGGACCCCTCTAAGAGATCTCAAGATAAAGCTGAGGGGTCACGAGATGATTAAAGGCTGCTTCACAAAATTGTTTTTTTTCAGACTTTTCTCTACATTTTTTGCTTTTTTCTTGTGGAAAACTTTAATCTCTTCCGGCCTCTAAAACCCAACAAATGACTGTAAAACGTTGGAACGAGACATTTGATGAGGGGTGAATCACTGACATGAGGAGGTCAAATGAATCGAGGTGGTGCTGGGTGACCCTTTGGCGGCTTGAGTCCACCTCGCCACACTGTGCTTCCCGAGGTGCTTCTGGGTAATGTGAACACCGGGTTTTGGCCCAGTCAAGGCTCAAAAGGTCCCTGATCTCTCTCTGGAGGACACGTCATCCCCTTGACTCAACAGATCCTGCCAAGTCTCCTCCTCAGGGCGTCTGGCTCGCGTCTCCATCACGGCACCGCGAGGAAACAGAAGCTAAAAATAGCTTCAGGTTGTATCTGGGCAGCGGCTGATTAGCATAATATTCATGCTTTTTAATAATGATGGTAATTAGGTTTAATTAACAAAATGGGCTCTAGATGAGGCTAGATTGTGTTTTGAGGATTTGATCGTGCCATTTCTGAGATATTAACATCCCATTTGAATCCTTTTGATGCTCAGGTGTACGTAAACAAACAAAACCACAAGAGAAAAAGAAGCACTTTATTTTTAGCTTCTAAAAATGAAGTGCAGTGATTTTAAAGCACTGAGTTATTGAGGTTTTTACACCTGATTTGATCAGAAACAGACCGTCCAGTTGTAAAAGTCTACAATCAGCCAAATGTCCTGCCAAAGTGCCCACAAGCAAGAGACTGAAAGGATGAACGTGTGCAGTCCTATTCTCTGCAGTAATTGGAAGCGTCTGAAGGTCATCGGTGCTGTAATTCTGCAATTTTCAGAGACGTGTCAGAGAATAAAAACCCATCTCGTCCATGACCCTCTGAGTCATTTAAATTAAGATGTGTAGCATTGTTCAGCAGCTCGTGGTCATGACACCCTCGAAGAAAACAACACTATTATACAGTTCATTATTTAGGACCACACAAGACTAAACAGCAGCAGCAGCAACAACAGCAGAGGGGCTGGTGAAATTTCTCCACGGATATCAGACAGGCCGAGTGTGCCAAGACGGTTCTGATTTTATTTGTTTTATTATTTTTTTTTACGACAGCACACAGTCTAGTTTTTGAGGAAGCCTATTACTGTCCTCCCACACACACCCATCAGTAGCAGGCGCACCACGACCTCAATAACCCTCCACACACGCAGAGACTGGTTTAGTCCATTTAAGACTCATCAATCCACTGATAAACTCAGAACACTACTGCCATCAAGTGGCTGCTCTCTGCACCGTTAGTACAAACTGACAGGTACTTGTACTCGAGCACGTCCGTTTTGTGCTACTTTACACTTAAATAATGTACTTTTCTCTCCACTTTACTTATCTGACAGCTGTAGTTACTTTACAAAGAGGTGGCAAAGCGATACCACTGTGTACAAATACAAAGTCCTGCATTCATTACATTAATTATAATTATCATTAAAGGATTCACTGTGCAGCGTAACGCCCTCCACCAGTGTTAATATATATCTATATTAATATAGCCTAGATATACAATTATTGAATTACCATTTATTATAATTATTAGTTGTAAAAGTACTCATTCTGCAGTATATAATATAATATAATACCTTTTGGGGGGATTTGACTACAATAAACAATTTGTTTTGGATCCGTTATTATCTTAGACATTTTATAGACTTAAAAACAATGAATCAATAATTAAATGTTTAAATGACAGTGAGAATTGTTAGTTGCTATACAAGTTATATTCTGTCATCAGGAAATATATTTAGGAGGTAAGAGGCTCCTACAGTCCCCACAAGGCCAGTAAAACAAACTGACATTCAGCTCAATCTGGGGTCCGAGATATTTTTAATGATTGACCAATCATGTTTTTGACCAATGAGGTGAAGACACACTGATACAGTATTAAAGGGCTCATATTGGCCTTCATGGTGCCGTCACACAAAACAAAACTTGTAATTTATTTTTCTGTACACTTTTTCAAAACATCCTTTAATGAATTTACTGTAAACAGAATTTCTTCATCTAATTCTGTTTGAGGGTTTTATTTCCGCCCAGACGACACAAAAACAACTAAAACTGAATACTTTGGGAGTTGTTTGGCATGAAAACAAAGAGTAAATATAGTGTGTCGGCTATTGGCAGCTTCAGGACAATAATATTGGAATGAGGCTTTAGAAAGAAGACATTACTGTAGGAGTGCAGGGCGGTAAAGGGCTCCTTGCTTGACATCTCATGATAATAAGTTAGAACAATAGAGGCACTTTCTTTCTCACCGCTCCTTCTGGGAAATCACGCTCAAAGTGACAAAATCTGAAACAAAAAAGGTGACAGAGGAAGTGGTGCTTCACAACTCCTTCCTTCCTGTCGTGCGACCCTGCATTTGGATCAAATTCAAGATTAATTGATTACAGATTGATTAGTTTGGTTCCCATCGTCTTCACAGCGCTGCGAGGAAACGATGAAAGAAGCTCAATAATTAATACATTTATAGGATTTTACATCAGATCACTTCCTGTCTGAAACTCCGTCCAATCAGGAAGATGTGGTCAAGAGCCCTAAAAATTAAGTGAGTGGACCTTGAGTTACTGTACGTCGTGGATCAGATCGATCTGCTGAAAGCTCCAGATCTTCTTTAATCTTTAAGATTAAAATTAAAGTTCATTTAAAGTTCATTCTTGACCAGTTTTACAAAAATATCTTAACTCTAGATCTACTTACTAGCTTTCTCTGGAGCTTTCAACCACATCACCCACACTGGCTTACTCTGTTTAGAACAGCCAGCTTTTGATCCGACATCTTTTTAATACTTAACACTTGTTTCACAACTATAAAAGTATGATGAAATCCAGTATATAACAATAATTCCTCATGATATAACAAATGAAATTAAAGCAGGATGAGAAAAAGAAAAGAGAAATGAACTTGTGTTGATTGAATTCTCTGCCGGCTGCTGCAGGAGTGACAGTGACTGAAACTCCATAAAGAAGGATTAAACATTTTATAACTACGTTACTGCCCCCAGCAGCCCAGAGTCTGTCTATATAAACTGTCTATATAGAAGTTTTATTGTTGGTGATGCTAACCCAACAAACAAAACACTAATGTGAAAATAAAAACGGTCCCCGGTGCTAAAAGATTGGGCACCTTTGTATTACAGCACATGATTTAACAATCTCTAAACAATATTATTATTAATATTTTGTGTCAGAGAATCTCCTCCGTTACTGGTAAATTGTTTTTAAAAAAAGCCTTTTAACGTGTTAATCTTGTTGCTGGCAACCATTACAGCAGTTATTTGAAATGCTGTGCATGTTACTGTGGAGTTAAATCACCATTTTGTCAGATTTCACCCCTTTTTAAAGAATATTAAGTTAATAAATAACTCAAGAGGCACATATTTTACATTTGAAGGATTTTTCCCTTCACAAAAAGCATTAAATATAGTGCGCGGCACTCCGAGGTGAGTTGGATTCATCCACCCCCGTCTCCAGGTTCATCCAAACATTCAAACCGTTGCAAAAACAATCCAAGCTCATTTTTACAGTAAATCCAGAGTTTTGTCAAGATACTGACTGGTTTCTAGGAAGACTATTAGGCTGGATTCAAGACAAACCGACCAGTTAAGATGGATATTTTTGCAGTGAGTTTAAAGCTGAGTTTGTATAAATTAAATAGTTAAATTATTCAACCGTCAGTCTGTGGTTTCTGCTGTGAAAGCCGGTGTTTCTTTAGTCCCTCCTCTGTCTGAGTATGGGTGCGTCTGGTCTTTGTTAGAGTCTGAGGGTGCTGGGTGGGTGGTGTTTGGTTGTGTGGGTGTTCCTGTGCCGTCATCACTCGGGTTTCTGTGAGACGTCACCACCGCCTTGTACTCAGTCGACGCCTGCTCATTAGGGACCTGGCAACATGAGGAACAAACAATGAGTGCAGCTGTGCAGTTGCATCACACGTCTGAACAGTTTATAACAAACCAGGAAAAATAGCTAGCTGAAAAAACTGGCTTAAGTTGCTACGTGGCTAGCTGCTAGCCAACACAAACATCCATACAATGATGTTAATGCTAACATGTTAGCCCCTTCTAGCTGTGTTATCTGAGCTGCTAACTTTTCTCTACTTATCTGGACTAATTCCTGCACTTCTCCTCTGGGGATCAATAAATTCTCATCTCATTTTATCTTATCTTATCCACCTCATCTGTCCTCGCATCTCTTCCTCACCTCTCTCTTGCTTCACTGCTGAGAAAAGCTGATGCAGTCTTAAATAGTGATCCACCACTGTATGCTGGGATATTTGTCTAAAGTCCGCTCCCGAAGTGTCGACGATAACACGGGCGGAGAATCAACACTTTCACACAAAGTCAGCTCTTTGACAGAGCTGAGGGCCTCCAACATGGCCGCCAGAAGGTGGGGTCGGAGTGACATCATGGGGAGTAATTCAGGCACGCATGGACCTCACACTGCTTCATGAAACGGGCGTGGGAGGTGCGCAAACACATATGCATGCATGTACACGCCCACATACCACACGCAAACACACATTCAGGTATAGATGACTCACTGTTATTACACACACACACACACACACTAGAAACCCCCCCCACACACACACTGTAGTTTTCCATCGACCTTTGCATGCAGACATGTCCCTTTTCTTCAGTGTGTGTGTGTGTGTGTGTGTGTGTGTGTGTGTGTAGTGTCACACAGTTCACATTTGAACTTGTTGTTCTGTTCACCTGCAGTGGTTGAGTCTCTGGAGGCGGTCCGCCGCTCTTTGCTGTGCTCATCATCTCCTTGATTTGGACGATGGCGAAGGCGATGGTGACCCAGGGGGCGCCAGAGAGCACCCAGGCCGGCTTGGTCACGTCCTCCTGATCCTCCTGGTGTTTGGTCTTCTTGGCGGGCACCACGGCAGCCTGGCGGGTCGGGGCGGGGCTACCCTCGGCGTTCTGGCTCTGCACCAGGTCGATGGTGGCAATGGGAACCGGGCTGGAGGGGACCGGGATGTTCTCAGCCAGCATTTTGTCCGCTGGGGGAGGACGAGGTGAGAGGAAATGTTTCAAAACTAACGTTACACCTGCAGTCTTAACTGAATTTAACTCAACTAATTTAACAAAAAGTCTGGACGTTTTTACTGCAGTAACGTGGTTCTAAGAGAAAGAGAACAACAAAATATGACAGAAACATCATCTACACAAGCAGTAAAAATGTACACAGCAAAGTAAACAACAGTTGTGTTCATATCATTTAAACACACTGAGCAGGGAACAGACCTGGAGACCACATGACAATTGTTTCTTCAGTATATATCCCATATAGCCCATTTTACTCCATTACTTTAAAGAAATATGTGCCTTCTTGTCCACATCCTGCAAATGTAGATTTATTGTGTACATTGATGTTCATCTTTAAATAAAGTTTTTGCCACCTTTCCCTTCAGACTCCTGAGTCAGAGACTGGATGAAGGCGAAGATGAGGAGGATGACGAGGGAGGCCATGCCGATTCCTCTGAACGTCGCTGCAGCACCTGCAAAGCAAAGCCAGATATTCCTTTAAATACATAAACTTTGCTTTTTTAAAAGTGGTTTTCTGCCCCAAAGTGGCCAAAATGAAACAACCAATGCCTTAAAAACTCAACTGATACACTTTATTACAGTTTCAGCTCCTGTGTGTGAGTGTGACGGTGATCCACCGCCGACTCGTACCAAAGTAGTTGACGAACACTCCTCCCACCATGGCTCCACAGCCGCGGCCCAGGCCGAGGTGAAGGCCCTGCAGGATTCCCTGCGCTGACGTCCTCAGGGCCGACGGGACCGCCGCACTCAGGAAGGAGATACAGGCTGCCCAAACCGAGGCGTGGGTCACACCTGGAGGACACACAAGGTACAGATACAGGTCACAGCTGGAGGAGACGGACATCTGGAAATACTCACAGAAAAATGCAGTGATGGAGACTTAACACTTAACTTAAAACCTCTAATATGTTGGTGAAGAGAAAGAAAGAAACAGACTGTGCAAATGATGAGGCATTTACTGTTCATTTAACTCATCTGGAACAGTCAGATAAGCTCAGGTACATTTGAAAAAGCAGCATTTAAGCTCTAGTGTATCACAATTACCAGGAATAATACACTCAGCTCTGGTTGTATCTTGTTATATACAAATCTAGGAAGCTGTATGTGGGAAATCTGCAGCTGTAATATTTAAAAATGTACCAAAATGGCCGACTTCTATCTTGTCAAAGCTGTTGGCAGATAAGGGGACACTGCTGTGGTGTGGAAACAGTTCACATATATTGGTATGTGACATAAAAAGAGAAGAGACACGTACGGTGTTTGCCAGCAAAGGGAGGTTAATCAAGCCAAACCAGACTCAATAATAACAATTAACTCAATTGTTTATTTGCCCTCAAGTGAGATTTCACGTCTTCCAGGGAACAGCTGAGCGTTTGAGTCTCCACATTTGTCTTCTGGTGTTTTGGCTCCAGTTTCAGTGGTAAAAATGACACTTTTTTTATCAAGGTTACTGAAGCTGAGATCACAACATACCACAAAGTAGAGTATGATTCAACTGCGATTCATCTTAACACAGCGTAAGCACGGCTGTTTAAATCTTCTGTGTCTGGGTCTCACTTTTCTTTTCTAGTAAATATCTTATTATTTTATATTACTGTGATCGATGAATGTAATACCATCAACTTTCTAAAATGTTCATGTCAAATCTTGAATATTGACAATCTTCTACAAAAATCCAGTGTTTGTTGGTGTATAGCATGTATTTACTTAATGAATGATAATCCCTACTGCTCCAACATCCACATGAAAATAAAACCTGCACAAACACTTTTATTTTGCCACCTCTTTAGCTTCCTGCCTGAAGTCTTAAACACGTGTCACATGACCACCACGCCTTCTTAAAGGGCCGGTTGCAGCTTATCGTGCATTATGTGCATGCATTTTCTGTTTATTCTGTGAGGCGTCAGTGTTTTCTCAGGGCGGACATCTCAAACAAAGACTCTGGAGTTTAACGTTCGCTCTGTTAAACTACTTTTTCTTCTGTGTTTTGTTGTTTTTGATTTATCCACTTTGTGATTAACAGATTATTTATATTAATCACATTCATCATTCGTCTTTTTCTGCTCGTGCCAGTTATAGATTAGACAGTGTTACAATGCTTACAATATTATAGTACTAATGGATTTTTTTCACAATACAATCCCCATAATGCTTTCGGGGATGTAAACAGGAAGTATAGCATTTGTTTCCTATATTATATTTCATATCGGCATCATTAAAAGTGTGCTGAATTAGCAGTTAGCAGCTCCTGTTAGCACCCAGCACCACTGGATAACTTTAAAACTGAAGAAAAAAAAGATCAGCAGTTATACAAGTTTTTAATATGATTTTCAAGCTGATTTATTGATGTTTATCCACGATAGACATCAGAGAAGTTTGAGTCACTGAATCTACCACTGTGTGTTTAGATTTGAGTTACGACTTTGCGAGGGAGTGCAATGACTGTTTAACAAGCGACCTGTACAAACACAAAGATCATGTGCTTGTTTTCTGAGCTTCAACCGTGTGTTTAAACTCATCAGCGTCTGACTGCCTCCCACTAACCAGCAGACCCTGCTTCACTGTCGCCACTGACCCAGGCTGTGGGAGGAAAAAGGGTGTCTGATAAGCGTCCTGTTAGACAAACACAGCCAGGTTCCTGTCCTGTCCCCTGGGTCCTAACTTCCCACAATCCCTTCTTGCACACAGAGAAATAAGGGCCGGTTACCTTGAAGGACCTCCATGGGCAGGACGATCCAGGCATTCTTGATGTAGGAGATGTACAGGTAGCGAGCCGTGTTGCAGGCCAGGCCGATGTACAGCACCCTGAGAGGGAAAAGATGGAGGACGACGGTGTGTAAACATATAAATGTGTAACGTTTTGCACTTCATGTGGAATCACACCTTTAAAGTATAATTTGTTAAATGCAGTTTTTAGGGCTGCAAAATAACTTTCGAATTGAATGAATTGTTATAGATTGAAACTTTATTGATCAGAGGGCAAACTCACAAGCTGCCCAGCCGTGTATAAAGTAATTACAATGAGCTCCATCTTCACCAGCTGCAACACCGGGACCAACAAGCTGAAGTGAGCACGACACACCCTCAAAACATTTGTGTGTTCATCGCCAGACAAGATTATTTCAGTGTTTGTTCAACCAGACGGTTTGCTGAGCACACACACAGAAAGAGAGATGATGCATGGCTCAATGATCTCTCCCTGAAGTCATTTAAAATCCACAGCAGCTTCTTTTTTAGATTCTCCCTGATGATTAGGGGATTCAAACCAGCGATCATTTACTCACGCAGCTCCTGTTAGCATTTCCCACAGATGATAATAAAAGCTGCTAATTGCAAGATAAAGCTGTTATCAATAATTCAAACAAGGCATGCTAACAATGTTAACAGCTGACATACACTGGAGGGCAGACATCATCAGGTAACATTGACTTATAATGTTGATGCATATTTACTCTATAAGGTTAGAAGAATCTGATAGTTTTCCCTTTATTTTCTGGAAATATAACATTATTATGCGTTATACTTGTCACACCTCCATAAAGTCCAAGTTTAGTTGCTTTGTTGTTGAATAAACAGTCCTAAAACGCCCCAAATATTCAATGTATTACCACAAAAGGCAAAGAAATAGAAATACTGTTAGAAATAACGTTCAGTAATTTCCCAAAACAGCTGCTCACTGTCATTTTTATCAAACAAACGGGAGGAAAAGGTGCATTTGTTGGGGACTATTTTCGGTGGTGGATTAATTGTAAATTTGCTAACAGCAGTGAAGCGGCAGCAGATGATCTTTCCACGGCTGACAGGTCGTTTAACACAGGCTCTGAGGACAGCGTGGACACCGGACACCTGCAGGTAACTTATTAACGTCCTCTTGTCTAGAAGAAGTCAGAGGACATGTTCCTGCTCTGGCTCAGACTTCCTGTAAAAACAGTCAGTGTGTCTGCAGCAGAGTGTCACATCCTGACACACAGCGTGAGAGTGACGTGCAGAATGACATGCAGTAAGACAGATATGATTTCTGTCTGACTGTAACAGCTGTTGTACTGTATTATGTTAATAAAATACACTGTAATAAAGTCATAATCACATTTTTCTTCAATACCCTTTCTTAAGCCAAACCTCTGTGTTTAAGATCAGATAAGATACGATAAACCTTTATTAGTCCCTCAGTGGGGAAGGGTGAGTTTAATGTTTAAAGGATGATTATTATTATTATTATTCTTGCATGTTTGTACACTAAATATACATTTACAGCCAACAGCCAGTTAGCTTAGCTTAGCATAAAGACTGGAAACAGGGGGAAACGCTAGCCTGACTCTGTCCTAAGGCAATAAAATCCTATTTAAAATTAGCAAAATTATGAATTTGGCTGAGAAAATAATTAACTTTTAGTACTTGGCAGTTTACTCAACTTTGGTTTCCAACTTGGGGGTCAGGACCCTCACAAGTGGCTGTAGGATAAATGTGAGGGGTCATGAGATAATTACCAGGAAAGAAACCAGAGAGAAAAAAGCATCTGCTGCACAAAATGATGGTTATTCTGTCAGACGTTCCTCTATTATTTTTAACTCTTCAGGCCTCTAAAAATAAAATGAACACACTGAAGAGTGATAATCAGTAGACATCAGTTAATGAGGCTCATAAATAACAGCTGCAGGTGTATTTAATTAGTAATTCTTACAATTCTCCTTTAACTTCACCTCCTGTTGACTCAGGAGCTGTTTCAGAGTCAACAGCAGAGACGACGTGTGTTTCCTGTGCAGGTTCAGAGCTGCAGCCTGGAGGCCTCGCAGCTGAAATCTAACACCACGCTCTCAAATGTCCTCGCTGCCTGTGAAGTCATCAATGTCAGCTTTGTCTCAAACATTCACTGCTGCTGCTGCAGGGTGGGGGATTTGACGGCTCAGTTTGAAGCACTGGATGAAAAAGATGCTTTAAGTAGTTCATGATCAGGCTAGACTGGAGGCAAAGTTCAGATTTGTAGTCAGAGTTTCCAGGTTTAAAGGTTTTTGGTATTTCTTTAAAGTGTTTGATTCTTAGAACAGGATGAGGAACAACCATTAAAGCATCTCTTTTACACCAATAAACAAATTTCATTTTTAAAAAGTGGTTCTTATCACGCAGATGTTAATCTTTCTGATAGATGTGGCTTTGATTGGTTATCTGATGCTATAAAAAGGAGATGTAATGTGAGTGTGCTCACAACAGGGCCTCGATACACTACTGCGTGGACTCCAAATCACAAGCGCAAGATGGCGGCGCCCGTATCCAGGATATTCTGGTTTAGTTTTTGTACAGTGGGAGGAAGTGGAGACACGTCGGCCATCTTAATATAAAGTCTATGGTCTTACCTGATGTGTCCGACCAGCTCGATTAACTTGTGGCTGGTGAAGTAGGCGCCGAGCTCGGAGATGTGGCTCAGGACGGAGCAGACCCCGAACAGCGTGGTGGTCCCCTTCAGTTCCTGTAAGTGCCAGTACAGGAAGGTGAAGACGAAGCCATAGCCGAAGCCCATGAACCAGGCGACGAACAGGACGGAGCTGTAGCGCACACTGCAGAGGAGCTTCAGCAGGTCGCTGTAGTGGAACTGCTGCACGGCGTCAGAGCCGACAGGAGTCTGGTCCGAGGACTCGGGTAACGCTCTTAGGCCGTCCACCTCTGCCACCACCCCCTCTGGAAGCTCGTGTAGGTAGTCACCACCTTTTTCAAAGTAAAACTGAGTGGAAACGATTAACGCCAGGCCCATCAGCACGCCAAACACAATGAAGGCGATCTGGTAGTTGTGGAAGTCGGGGACGGCGCAGCCCAAGCCATCGATTAGGACTTTGATGTGTGTGTGATCCATCCAGATGCCCACCAGCAGCATGGCTAGACCCCAGCCCAGCGAGCCCCACATCCTCTGCAGGCCGTAACGGTCGCGAGCTTTACCGAGGTACTGCAGGGTGACGGTGTCCACGATGGTGACGGCAGGAGCGCTGAAGAACTCGCCCACGATGATGACGAGCAGGATGAGCAGGAAGATAGACTCCACCTGGTCTTTGTTGTAGACGATCTGGTACTCCTTGGCTTTGGTTGGAGCAGGGGAGGTGGTGGTTGTGGTGGGGAGGGTGGTGTTTGGCGATTGCTGGGTGGTGTTAGCTGGCTTGAAGGGAGCTGAAGTGGTGTTGGTGTCTACGCTTCGCTCTCGCCTGTGGAGCACGCTGACGTAGGAGTCCAGGAGCTTAGGAAGCTCAGGGAGGTGAAGAAAGCTCCGGCGACCTCTGGTGTGATTGGTGGAGTTGCTCAGCTGCGAGACGTTACCGTGCGGGAGAGTCGTCGTCAGGGGCGCCATCGTCGTCGTCACAGGAGCAGTGACTTTTTCCTCACACCTCATCTCACCTGGTTTGACGAAGCCGATGCCGCAATTGAACACTAACCAGCACAGAACAGAGAACACCAGGACGGGCTTGCCTTTCTTGAAGCGGTCGGCCACCACGCCCCAGAAGGGGGCGCTGCAGAACTCGATGAAGTAGCGGATGCCGACGAGCAGCCCGCTGCGGCTGGCCGACATGCCCAGCTGCTTGTAGTACACAGCCAGCAGAGGGTGCAGAGAGCCGTAGGCAGCGTAGAAGAAGAAGTAGAAGACTTTGGAGACGAGGAGGTGGGTGTTGATGCGGAGGCACATCCTCTGGCAGCAGTTTATGGAGTCCGGATTAATGGGCGGCGGCTGCTCAGGCGGCGTGTCCGAGGAGGGCGGCGGCGCTGCAGAGACGCCCGCCTGCCGCTCCACCGACAGGGTGTTGAAGGGCTCAGCCAGCACATATTTCCTCTTCTGCTCCTCCTCATCGTCTGTCAGGATGGCAACCTTGTCGTCAGCTGGCATGTCTGGAAGATAAGGAAATGAGGGTGAGAGTGGCTGCAGGGCGTGACGGCACCAGCTTTATGCTATAACCAAATTATATTCTCCAGCAGGGAGCTTTGTCTGCTCTGCCAACCACAATTATGTCTGGCAAGAAACCAAACATGAGAATTAAATCTGTATTTAAAAGAACACGTGAAAACAACCTTAAAATGATTCACAACATCAATTCTTCTTTTTGTCTGGCAGTAATCAAACAGCCAATACGAATATAAATAGATGTCTCTTTAGAGGAACATTTGGTGAGCTTTAAATACTACAGGCTCATTAAATGGCTTTATTAGGCAGTAATGATGTTAGTAAAGATGTTTACCGTCCAAAACAGAACTGCTAATTAAAAAACAGGCACACATGCAACAGGATTTAAATGTTTTAACATCTTATTTAGTCAATGATTGTATTAAACCTCGCACTAAAAGCCTTAACATTTTTACATTTAGATATTTTATTTCTTTAAACAGCAGTGAAATAATTTTTTTGTTTTCACAAATAAAATAAAAGGTTTCACAAATCTGAAACTGGGCTTTAAAGTGTCTCTTAATCCAGAGCATTTTTAACAAGACTAGATTAGAGATTTTTAATCTAGACCTGGTCTCATTTGGTCAGAATTGAAAAGTAAAAGCAGAATGGGACCCGTTCAGGGACTTTGGAGGTCCCACACCCCAGTTTGAAACGAAGTACGACGCCATGAGGACATTGCAACTGTTCATGAAAGCAAGTGTGATCAATAAGCTTTATTTATTATTATAAAAATATAATACTACCAACATATAGTCAATGAAACATCAGTGAAATGACGTGCGGTTAGATGAGCCGCCACGACCGCTGAAGGTCCTCGGACCACAGTTTGAAACCCGTCAGTCCGTCACTGACGGTCCTATGCGGAAGTAATTGGTATCTTGAACAAAGCAATACTTTATTTTAGACGTGAAACAAACCAAATTCAATACATGTAAAAGCGAGAAATTAAGTAAATTATCTAAAATGGCGCAATAGTAATTTATAAAACAAAGTTAACCGGTAAAACAAGCAGGAAAAGACTATAACGATGTAGCTGCTGTCAATTTGCCGCTTGTAACCTCAATTTTAAAACATTTTATAAAGACTCAACGTAGAATAAAACGCAATTTAATGAAAAATGAGTTTCTTACCTGCTCAGGTCACCGCTCCCATTAAACTATGACTGCGCAGTTTCTGTTGAATTTCTCTCTCGTCGGTCGGATATTTTTCACACAAAACCGGTCATAAATAAGAATTTAAATTTAAGGACAATGTTTAAATGTATCGTAACATATTCATGTTTTTATGTTAATGTGAATTTAAAGTGTTTCTCCGGCGCTGCTCTTTGTGTGGAGAACAACAGCAGCTCGTCAAGCAGCTCCCACCTGTCCTGACACACAACCGTCAAGTCCGCCATGATGGATGTTACAACTTCCGCTCGGCGCTTTCACAATAAAAGTAATTTTGTATTATATTACCGGTATAGTTATATTATTAATGGAAGAATGTTTATTTAATAATAAAACAATATAATGATTTTTCCCCCCATTGCGGTCAATTGTAAGTTTAAAAAATGGTTGTATTTCCTAATTACATATAATTATAATCAGAGCTGAAATAATTATTTGAATGAGTAATTCATTTTTAATTTAAATATTTAAACCTACTGCTTCAAGCCTCTCAAATGTAAGATTTGCTGCTTTTCTTTGACTTACAGTTATGATCACTATTTTCAGAGCTACCAAAGGATGTATTTTAAAAGTATTTAATAAAAAAAATCATACAAATAATTTATTATACAAAAATATTTATCCCAGCACAATGTCACCTGTATGTTGCATGTTTGTTGGTTAGATGTTTATGTGTACAGATAGTGAAATCCCCACTTTGCAAATAAATTCAAATGTTGTTTTATTTTGTCAATTTCCGGTAGCCTTTGGCTCTAAATTCAGGGAGCAGAGCGACTCCGCTTAAAAGTCTCCAGTATATCAATTAAAGGGGAAACTTACATTAACATCACTAATTCATTTTAAAGTGAGTGGGAACAATAAAGTATAAAAATAACACATTAGATCACAATAAAGGACATTAAACTCACAATAGAGCAACAGCTGTAGTAGTCGTCCTATAGAGAGATATTATAGGGATATTACAGCAACTATAATATTAATAATAATAAATCCCAAGCTCTCTTATATGATGTAGAAGAGGTCAAACTGCTCATGTTGTCCAAAGAAGTGACGTTTTCTTACAAAATCAGGATGTTTGTTAAGAATACAAATGAATATAGTTGAAAACATTTTCCTGTAATGGTGGTTTTTGGAAAGTTATTCTACCAGAAAACCAAAAACCCCACCCATCTGGTGTGTCAAGAAAATTGCATCAAATGCCATAAAAGCTTTTCAATGCAATACGTGTTTTACCTGCAGGGGGCACTGTGGACTTCCATGTGACAGTGAAACAGTTGATCCTGTGCATTGGTATTGGGAAATATGAAACTATGGGCACCAGTTTAGTCTTAAATGAGACATGAGACACAATCAAATGTCACAACATCTCATTTAATGTTTTCCAAACTTGGAGTCACAGCAGGAACATTTAAAACACACCCTGCTGTAACTGAATCGCATCCATTCACATAAAAAGAATATGTTCACCACTCAAACATTTAAGATGAGAAATTAATATATATATATATATATAAACATTTTGGTGTGAAGAAGAGGGGAGATCCTTTGACAAAATCTAAAATCCCTCCCCAGGTGTGCAGATGTTCTTGTGGAATACAACAGTTGCCTAAAAAGGTTGCCTGAAAGTCGAAATGCTAAATAATAAAATAAAGATTGTAATTAAACATGTGATAACACATTTCAGACAGAGAAAGATGTGTTTCAGTAATCCGACTCATCTGAAAGGTCTCCCTGCTGCGTCCAGTGCTTCCTCTTCTTCTTCTTCTTCTTCCTCGTCCTCTCGCCCATCAGCATGGTGGCCAGCACGGTTATCACCACGGTGACAGTGATGATGAGCACGGTGACGGTCTCGGCGAGGCACAGCTCCGTATCCACGTCCACGAGCCGGTAGTCCTCGAGGATTGGCGGCGCCTTGCACGTGAGATTGTGGTAGTCGTCCAGGAAGAGCCTCTGGATGTTCCGCAGCTTCAGGAAAACCCTCTGCAGGTCGCAGTCGCAGTTCCAGGGGTTCCCCTGCAGCAGGATGTGGGTGCTGTAGGTGTGGATGTCGAGGAACGTCTTGAAGTAGATGGTGGCCAGCTGGTTGTTGGCCAGGTTGAGTAACGTCATGCTGGTCAGCGGCTTGAAGACGCCCACCTTCGTCTCGTTGATGTGGTTTCCGGCCAGGTTGAGGACCTCCAGGGAGCGCAGCATGGAGAAGACCCCGCTCCTCAGAGACGTGAGCTGGTTGTCCTCCAGATGGAGCTGCCGCAGGGTGCTCATGGAGGAGAACGACCTCACCTGGATGGTGTGGATGCTGTTGCTGGTCAGGTTTAACCTCTTTAGGCCGTCCAGGTGGAGGAAGGTCCCGCTGTCCAGGCTCATCAGGCGGTTGTGGGCGAGCTGCAGCTCCGTCAGGAAGGACAGGCCGATGAAGAAACCTTCAGTCAGGACAGAGATCTGGTTCCAGCTCAGGTCCAGTTTCTGCAGGAACTCCAGCTGAGAGAAGCCACCGTCCTCCACCACGCTGATGTTGTTGTTCTGCAGCAGCAGGACTCGAAGCTTGCGGTTTCTGCTGAAAGAGCGTTCGGGGATGACGGAGATCTGGTTGTCGGACAGGTCCAGCAGCTCGGTGGTGGGGTGGACTCTGCTGGGCAGCTGGGTGAAGTGCGCCCGGGAGCAGATGGTGAACTTCAGATCTCCTCGACAGTCACAGCCCAGCTCGCACAAGCTGCCGTGAGACCTGGAGGACGCCTCCCTCACCACCAGGAGGAGAAACAGCAGATTCTTCATGGCTCCACTCCGCATCAGCTTCACTTAATTTAAAAGCCAAAAAAAGAAAATGAGAGTGATTCTCATGTGTCACAGTGGTTTCCAACCTTTTAGACATGTGGCCCTTTAAGAGGAAGCAATAGCCATAGCAATAGACTCATCACAGATTGTATATTTCTACAGGTTCACATGGATAGTTTTGCATGAAGAGTATCAACTGCTGCTTTAATGTCTCTATCATCTACTGATCTGAGATTTAGTGAAAGAAAAGTAATATCAGACACTTTGTTCAGGCACTTTTAGCAAAGAGAAAGAAGAGAATAAACAAGTGTATTAAAAGTTTTTGTTTAGTTGTGTTTTTAATTATTTCTTCTTTATTTTCTAGAGGACCTTAATGTTTCCTCGACTCAGAACTGATTCAGCACCTTTCTTTTGAAAGAAAGTCCTGCTGCACTAGTTGTGTATATTTTTCCTGACATGTTGAATATAGTTAAAAGATGAGGACACGAAGAGCTACATCTGCTTGATTTCCTGGATATTTGTGTAAAAACTCATCTGTTGTTATAAAGTTTAAGGTTTTGTCTCACCCGCAGCTGCTCCCGTGTTCCCGTCTGTTTCACCTGCTGACGGTCATCAACACGCAGCCAACAGCTGGTGGAAACTGGACATGGTGGTGGCGAGGGAGGCGGGATGTCACGGGCAGGAGAGACACCACAAAGAGACACAGAGAGAAGAGGGGAGGGGAGGGGAGGGAGAGCTCGTCAATTATTCACCACGCTTGTGGGAGGGGGTTAGGAGGGCTGACGAGCGGAGCTTTAAGAGATTGAAGCCAAACTGGGACACAGATCGGAGAATTACAAGGTCTGGACAGATTTGATTGATTGCAGGCGGAGGGGTGTTTATCTGCAGGTTGTTTCCAGGTTTATTTATAGATTTATATGTTTAACCTCAGCACAATACTGAGTCAAAGTGTTTTGATCTGGATCAGTGTTTGTGGCAACAAAGGTGTTTAAAGTCAGAGGAAAGTGTTTAGATTATTTATTATTTATTGTACTTCCAGTTTTAATTATATCCACGCTGACAGAAATATGTTTTGTCTTGTAGAAACGTATTGAAGCTACATGTTGAAGCGCAGTCCTCCGGCTAACACCTGTAGCACACTGACAACATGCCAAGCAACCAAAATGACAGAGGTCAAAGGTCAGCCTTTTCTAGTGATTCTGTTGGATTAACAACCACAAATCAACAGATAAGGAAAGAAATGTGAAGGTATGACAAATAAAACCTATGAATAAGAGAGGAGAAGCTGAAGCTGTGACTTGTCTCTGACAGACATCAGAAGCCCAGATGTGACACTGTTGATTTGGGGATGTATTGGATAGATGATGAGCGGAGCTGTTGGTCACAGAGAGAAAGATTACACTAATACTGTCCAAATCCCCAGCGCAGATAAAACGCTCTCTGACGCCGCTGCAGCCGCCTCCATTAATTGAGGAATCAGAGCCTTTAGGCCAGTTTGTAATGCAGCTCTTTAACCCAAATTCTGCTTTTTAGCTTTTAGCTGAGACAAACAAGTCAGCAGCACGACTCCACTCCATTATGGGTTCATGTTAAGATTTGTCTGCTAATGTTGAGTTCACATTTCCCCAAAATCCTGGAATGTGTTCAAGATATTAGTTGTTTTTTTATTAGTCACTTAAAACCTAGTTTGAAATGTTGGGAATGTATTAATTGTATTAGTAAATGTACTTACTGGTAACAAAGATCAGATTTCTTTATATTTTTATACAAAATCATAAAAGTTAATATTAAAATACCGTGAACAGGAACGTTGATGGTTTTTATTATTACACATATATTAATTATTATTATTATTATGTTTTTTTGTCAGACGGAGAATTACTGTATCTGCATAAAGGCTGAAACTGAACATGCCGTGTTCACCTGTTGGTCCCATGACACTCAGTGTTTTATTACCTCGCCTTCAATGCACACTGCTAACATCATAAAAAATGTATAAGCTTCTATCATGAAATACAACATTAACCTTCAGGGGGAAAAGAGAGCAGTCGCTATATATTTAAGGAGTAGTTAAAGTGTTTTAACTGATTAAACTCATCACAAGACCAGACGGGGGTCTAACCACCTCCACTAAACATGTCCCAGGATAATACACTGAAATAAATCTTTAATGGCTCAGTTTAGCAGGTTAAACAGATCCACTTCCCTGTAATGTAACTTTGATGTTTCCTAAAATACAGCTTACCACACGCAGTATATGAATAAAAATAACCCCCAAGACAAACCATGACCTAGAAGCAGGTTATTTTGTTTTGTGTTGGATACGTGTTTATTTGCTTCCTCGAGAAGCTCGTGTGAACTTGTGTGTGTATGAAGCCACAGCCAGCAGACGGTTAGCTTAGCTTAGCACAAAGACTGGAAACAGGGGGAAACAGCTAGCCTGGCTCTGTCCTAAGGTTAGCTGTCCCTCTACAAGCCCCTCTAAAGCTCACTGATGCTCATCAATGTTGAGTTTGTGCAAATGCAGTCCTCAGAGATCACCTGTCAGAGTGAGCAGGTCTGAGACTTCCTCCTCCTCTTCCTCTTCTGTTGGCTACCATCACTGCACATGCTCAGTAAACTTTCTATTTTATTTGAAAAAGAAACACATCACATTTTAGTACAGCAAGTGAAAAAGGATATTAGCTGATATTATTAACATGTGAATTATTATTTACATTTTGTGTATTTCTTACCACTTGGAGACTCTTCAGACAGTGTCAGTGATGGTACAGCAGATATTGGGTGTCTGCGGGGATCCAGTTTCAACATAGCCTCTGACTCGACCTGGATAATTGTCCTGCACAATACCAGCAGCTGGAAACTACTTCAGTTACCTCCCTGCTGTCCTAATTGATTATTTCAAACATTCCTGCCACCAACATCTCACCCTGTTTTGGGGTCAGGAAACACTGTAAATACAACTATTATTGCTACTATGACTAGCTGTATAATCAGAGATAATGTCCCAGCAGATGGTATTTGAGTGTCAGTTTGTGAAATACATGTGTACACAGTATATGCAGTACACAGATACTGCCTGTGGTAGATAGTATCGGGCAGAGAGTGTGTTTCAGAGAGCAGGGGGATTACAGTGAGACAGAAACCATGACATGAAAGCTGCTTCAGTCTCAATGAAGACGCTAATTGTTAATCCCCGTGGACGAGGATTACCTCCTTGTCCTGCTGCTGGAACATTAAAGTCCCACTCTGTCTTCATCGAGTGCACTTTCACTTGTTGATTTGGTTTTCTTCTTCCTGTGTCCATTTAGAATTTGGTATTTTTGGAGTCACATTGTATTTCAAATAGATTTTAAGAGCATCAGATTGTCTTTACACTACGTTACTTTCAATAACTTTGCAGACAAGTTTGTCCAAAGCACTTTACAATCAGTGTATTCAACCTCCAAAGGAACAACATCCATGAGAAGCACAATAAAACACACGTGATCAAAAGGCCAATATGTGCTTTTTCCTCTGAAATGGTTTTACTTTAAAAAGAAACTTAAAGATACATAAAGATCACAAAAAAAAGATCTAATTAGTTTTAGCTTGGAAAAAGTTAACAATCCATTCGACTAATTTATCATTTTGAATCTTATCTGTATTACATGAGATCAGATCTGAACATCTTATTGGATTTGGATCATAAATAAAGCTCTCCTTCGACTGAACCACGTTCCTGTTCAATCAAAGATCAATAAATGCTCCACCTTACCGCAGGCTGTGAGCAGGTGGTTGTTGTGACCTGTGTGCAGTTTTCAACGCAGCCAGCAGATGGCGAAACAAGTCTGTCTGAAACGAGAAGGCGCTTTAAGACAGTGATCTCTCCACAGCAGCAGCAGTGTGTGTAACAGTGGCAGCCATGTGTGTGTAAAAGGGATGAAGGTGTTAATGAAGGCGACAGCAGCGTGCAGCACGGCGGCTCGTTCACGCCCTTCCTCAGATCCAACATGGCAGCTCTGACTCGGTGACAGGAGGAGCCTCGGAGTCACAGAGGTCAGAGGAACGTGGAGCAGGTCGGCTGGAGCAGATTGTCCCTGCTGCTGTCATGTCCTCCATCAGGTCCTCAGATCTGACAGACCAACAAGTTTTACACGTGACATTTATTTAACAAAAATGTATCTTTAAATGCATTTATATTCTGTATTTATGTTAACTTTATAAACCCAATCAAATCTAATAGGTGACGTATTGTAAGATGTATGCTTTCATAACACGGACATAAGACAACAGGACAATCAACGATCAGTCTGATAAAAACTAAAAGACCATTCAAGATGTCTCTATTTACATCCTCTATACAGCATCATAGCAGTATTTCTATTTTAAGGATATTTCTCAGACGAGTGTAAGTTGCAGTTCTTTCTCATGTTTATGCTGTTTATTTTCACCTGCGGCAGGTAAACAGGGTTGTGGCTGCCAGCTGTTTGAAGGCGTGCAAGCTAAGTGGATTATCACAACACAATGGAGGCCCTTCAGAGCTGAATCTCCTCTCTGACATCTTTGCACAAAGTTCATGTGTTTTTAAAGATGTTTAAGATGTTTCCGCTTCATGACAGACCTCAGACCAGGACAGTGATCTCACAATAATATTCTCACGCTTCATGAACGCTGAAACGCAGAAGTTTGTGTTTAAAATCAGAAACATCCATTACAAACTGTCTCCAGTGAATGAGATCACTGTGTTTGATTACATTAAACACCGACAAAGACTCCTCACTGAGTGTGAGGCAATTCCTTAGAATAAACATCATCACTGCTGTCATCATCATCATCACCATCATCACCAGCGAGTGTCAACACTGTCATCCAGACTGCCATCATCTCCATCAACAGCCTTTTTTAAATAACTGATATATCTGCTACACACTACTGTAATATCTGCAACTTACACTATTATGTAGGATTGTCACAGTACAGCTGCTACTAATAATACTACAAACTCCTGCCACTACCTCCAATACCGACACTAGTTCTTCTTCTACTTCTACTACTGCTGCTTCAACTCCAACAGCTACTGTCACCGACTGTACGTACACTGTTACTGCCAGTACCAGCATCTGAAACCTGCCATCGTTACAGGCAAAACACTTTGTGAGTGTGTGTGTGAGAGAGTTTCCAGACAAATACACAGTCAATAAAGAAAACACCTCCAGGGAAACTGGGAAAAGTGTGTGTGTGTGTGTGTGTGTGTGTGTTGCAGCAGCTCAGTCTCACTCCAACACACACACACACACAGTCTCCAGTGGTCTCTGGTTGTCAGTGTGGATCCATCAGAACAACAGGAGGGAGGCCGTGACCTCAAAACCAACACTACTCTACTTTCTTCCTCTTTTCTTCCTCTTCCTGTACTGTGCTCTCCTCCTCTTCATCACCCATCTCCTCTCTTCTCATTTTGTCGCCCTCCTCCTCTCATTTGTCATCTTTTCTCTTCCTCTAATATTTTTTTCCTTTTCCTCTTTCTACTCCCATTTCCTTTTTATCTCTCAGTATATTTCCTCCTCTTTTCTCCGGACGTCTTCTCTTTCTCTTCCTCTCCTGTCACCTTCCCATCTTTCCTCCTTCTTTTCTTCTCCTCTGCCATCTGTTCCTGTCTTTCCTCCTTCCTTTCCTCTCCTGTCTTAGTATGTTGCTGTTTGTTCTGAGTCTCCTTGAACCCTCCTCTGCTTGTTTTTTCAGTATCTAGGTCGAGGTTGTGTGTCTGCTCTCTAGTATGGACACACACACACACACACACACACACACACACACACAGTATTTCTGGCAGCTCAGTGTGTGATCGCCCCTTGAGATGTCAGAGCTTTTAGGTCAGGCAGATCTGTGAGCTACAGCAGCTTCCTGGAAAAACTGGGGGAAAAAACATGCAGCAGGACGCCGAAAATACTCTGAATTATTCAACATCATCATATCAAAGTCAACACAACAAACAAGGAGAGCCTCTGCGTGTTCACCTGTTGCTCCAGTTGAGGGTTTAACCAACACTGCAGCTGTTTGGTCAGGACTTTCCTTCTCTTATAATCTCCATTAAGATAGTAATGAATTATTTTTATGTTTTGGTTTTTACCCTTTGTTTCCTCCCCAGATTTTTTTTAAAAAGCCGATCAATTTGTGTGTTTGATTTAGTTGTTTTTCCGTGATTTACAGAAAATGACATTGATAAGGTCCAAATATCTTAGAGGAAGTGTTGGAGTTTGTTTGATGCTGCCACACAAACAAGAGATCATTTTATCTGTTGGTTAACTATAAGACTGAAAGTTTTGTTCCTTCAGAACGAGCAGTTTTGTGTTTCAGCTTCTGGCATCAATATTTGACGACCTCTCCACCCGCCTCATCTGCTGGAGTTGACAAAACAAACGCGCTGATCCAACCTGTTTTGGCATATTGACATGGAGGACGAGGCAACAGCAGCCATGTCACCAACAACACACAGACTGGTGTGTGTGTGTGTGTGTGGAGGCGGGGGTTAAAGGTCAAACCGTGCGGCTGAAGGTGCTCAGTGAAGCGTCACACGGAGATCAAACAGAGAGAAACATTTTCCTCTGAAACTAAATCACGACAGAAATGAAACTGCAGCTGCACGATCATGTTTGTTCACAGGGCAATAAAATCCAAAACATTGACTTTGCTGGTTAAAATACATTTATTTGGTACAAAGCTGAATAATAACTACGACTTTATGGGCTTTTTTTGAGCTAATTACCTTCAACTTGGTGCGCTAATATATAAATGTTTGACCTCCAGTGGGTGTTGTCAAATGATAAACTATTTAAAATAAAAGGTTCATAAGAGCCAGCATATATTTAGAATCCTTAAGTGACTTAGAAATGGAAAATGAAGTGTTATCTTTCCGTTTAAGTTTGGTGGGTGTTGCAGGGAGCTGTCAATCAAAGCTGTGGTCCACAACAGAAACTCTGTGGTGGTTTGACCTGAGCATCATGCTGAGGTCGAAGCCTGCAGGCTGAACACCGACACTCAGTAAAGGTCAGGACATTCAACAGCAGCATCCTGCACTCACACGTTGTCTGGAAGTTTCGTGACCTTTCAGCTCGCTACACATTGACCTTGACCACCTGCAATTACTGAACAAGGTCTTTAGAAAACAGGCTGAATTCTGGGTCAATATTGTCCTGTTGATAAACCGAATGAGATGCACTTTGATTATCTAGTGTCTTGTAATTCACCATTATAAGCTTTGAAGCTGTACGTTAATACAATTAATATTTTCCTTTCCAGCTCTACATATGTACAGTCTTAGAAGAACCTGTATTAAAACTAATTTCGATGTAGGCCTTATTATATATGAAAATGTAAACATTTTCTCCCTAAACAGAAGGACCTGCTGGGAGAAATCAACTCTAACCTTTCTGCTTGATTTGTTCATGAATTACTCCTAAAGTTTTAACATTTGGTCTTAAAACTATCACATTTATTCCTCTGACACAGTATATATGTGTGCGTAAACGTGTCTTTAATCAAAGCTCAGATCTGGGTTACAGTGATGGGAGGTGAAGGTTGTGTGAGGGTTGGAGGGTTTGGGGGGTGTTTCCTCCCTAAAAGCCTCCCCGCCTGTTAACACTGGCCATTAGCTCTCTGTTTAAACCTTTATGACAGCTTACACTGCGCTCTGCTCAGCCGTCTGGATGTTTCTGTGTCACTCGATGGTGATAAATTAATTGAGACTGAAGGTGAGCAGAATGAAGATATGTACTTTAATTCTCAATCTTGGATCCATGTCGGATTATCATGTTTCAACTTTATTTATTAATGTCTGATTGTCTGTACAACAGTTAGTTATTGTAAGTGCTACCACAAATAAAGTCCATGTTCATTATTTATTGTTGTCTTTTTCATCACTGTGACAGAGTGTGTTTTACCTTCATGCAGGAAGCAGAGCAGAGGAAGTGCAGGAGTATCTGTTTGTTGGGCTGGAGGTAATGCACACTGACAGCCCGACGGGTGGAGATGGGGTGAGTGCAGAGAGAGAGAGAGAGAGAGAGAGAGAGAGAGAGAGCGAGAGAGGGAGGTGTTTCCTGCTGCAGTTCTGCATGTGGACGAATACAAGAAAAAAATAAAAAAAGAAAGAAAAATCAATCTGTGAGAAATCGATCGGAGCTTCAGTGCTTCCAGGCCGACGGGGAAGTGAGTTTCCAGGCAAAAACAATACATTCTAGTATCCAGATAATAACAGTGATTTAAAAAGATCAGAATGTTCTTCCTGTTCGCTTCAAGGGTTTGTGTAGGCAAAGCTTTCCACTTAAATCTGAAATTAATCATTATTATATATAACCTAAAAGTTGCCATTTCTTATGTTCTGTCCATTTTTGCAGTTGGTGAAAGGCATTCTGGGAAATGTAGGAAAACAAGATAGGTTCACAAAAAAAAAAAATTCCTGCTGGAAAAAAAAATCAGATTTGAATTTGACATTTTTATTAAAAATGTAAAGAAAAAAAGGTCTGACTCAGAATTTCTGATTTGAGCTGCAGGTTTGAGCACACCTTCAAAAATCACAGTTCGAGTGTCACTTTGAGAGGTCTGAAAGCAGGTCAGGAGCGCTGCATTCGCTCACAGGGTCCATATTTTCCATTAGGCAAAAGGCCTGAGTGGTTATAGAACGTCAGTAAATCTTTCATGCATTTTCTACGCAGCAGGAGCGAGACTCCTGAACGAGGTGTTAAATACTGCACACAGAGGACGTTAACAGTAACTCTCTCAATGTACAGTACGTTACTGTGTGGCTGCAAGTGATACGCAATCAGTTGATTAAAACATGCAGGAGAAGCTGACAAACATTTGACCTCCACACTGAAAGTGAGGGGAGGAAAAAGATTGTAATTATAGCACAACGCATTGAATGTACTGCAGAGAATAAAAACTGCCCTGCAGAGGGCAACAATTTCTTTCAAGGTCAAAGGGAGACAAAACGTTGCAGACGAAACACAACAAAATCAGTGTTGATTGATTGTCAACCGAGTTTCTTTTTTTCTTTTAGTGAATCGGCTTTAGATTTCATCATTATGCTGCAGTCAAACATCCATTAAGATCTACATTTTCAACCAGTTTCGGCTGTTGTCATGGTGAGCACAGTTGAGCTACATCAACATTATTAATACAAAGGAAACACTGAGTCGTCTCGCTCGTGGTTTCTAGGAGCAGGTTGTTATGCGGTGAATTATCTCAATGGCCAACACAACATCATCATCTTTGCTCTCGGCTGCTGCTTGGCGTGCCTCCGTGATGTTTGAGCTCTCCCAGAGGGCCCGCAGCGGCGGGCTGTGTGACGCAGCGGCCTGAGGAAGCTAAAGTGGGACACACAACATCTTGCTTGGATGATTGATCACGTCACAAGCGGGCAAAGTTAACTGGCTGAAGAAAAACTCTCATAAATGATTCGGGGCGGGTCATTAAAGATGCAGAGTCAGCAGCAGACAGTGTTCTGCACTGCAGAGGAAGTGTGTCTGTGCAGCTTTCTGGCTGCTGCATCACTTTTTCCAAATATCTTAATTTTTTGGTGTTAAAAGATCCATTTCTGATTAAAGAAGTCTTTCATGGGGGTTTTTAGTAAAATGTATCACTTAAACACCTCCACAGTCAGGCTTTTATTTTTAATATAATATAATATTTCATATTTTTAACTGAAGGTGATGAATTTGAGGTAGAAATCCCTTTCTGGTGCACAAAACAAACTAAATGAATCCTCTTTGACCTCTTTTTCTCTCAGCCCACAGGGATGAGGGAGGTTTGATTTGTTTTGTTGCATTGTGAAATATCTTTGTTCCCTAAATCTTGAGGATGAAAATGTGCTTTTAGAAAGATATTTGATACTTTGGCTCAGTGTTTCCTCTCTGCTGTAGCTCAGTAATTGATGTTTTAGTCTCCGGCGGATCGCCTCTGGTATCAGTGTGTTTGTTTGCTTTTGACCGGGCGCGACTTCACACATCTGCTGGTGCAAAAAGCGCAAGAAATCAAGATACGGCTGTGTGTTGTGGGACGGTTCAGTGGAAACAGATAAAAGCATCTTCAGGTCGTTGGCGTGCGTCACTTCAGGTTTTAAAACCTCTGAGGTCGCGTGATGCAGCCGTTTTTCTTCTGGACACCAAACTGATACTTTTCATGTGTTTTTCCTTATTGGAATCAAGGGTCTAAAGATGAAGGACGTTTTTGTGATATTGGGCTTTGTAAATAAAATACTGACTTGACTTGCATGTATTTTCATAAAAAGAGCAGGTGTTCCACATTATAATAAGGAACGTTTTACAATCTTTTACATATTTCAGTCCGAGTTCTCGTGGATTTCTTACCTAACCTTCCTGTAATGAGGCAGGAGGCACGTTTGTCTGGCTGGCTACTCTGTACACTGCCTGAAGGGTTGATTGGGGAATGGGAGAACAGGTGAGCAGCTCAGGTGATGTCTGAGGTGGGGAACTACAGTGAAGGCTGGTGAGCAGGTAGGGAATGTCAGACTCTGAAAAGACAGAAGATATTAATCAGAGCAGTGTTGTTAATCAGCAGCAGTTACAAAGAGAAGAGGAGACGATTCAGTGTGATTGAACAAAATCCTTTATTTCCAGGATCCAAGAGCACATTTCAACACACGGCTCAAAGACAAACTGCATTCTTTTATATTCAGCTACAACCTTCAGTGATAAAAGTAGCAAAATAAAGTCTGTGTGCCTTAAAAAAAATGAACCACCACAAAAGAGCTTACGGAGAGTTTGGTTCCAAGGTTGAGTTTGACTCCAGCTATGACAAAATCGCTGAAACACAATGAAAATATAAAAACAGTCACTTTTAAATGTTATCTGGTGGACAAAGTGTTTCTAAAGATATTAAAAGATTTTAGATTGCTATGTTAAATGTTGCTCTTCATTTGCTTTCTTGTATGGCACCGTTTTGTTTTGAGCTAAAGTGACAAACCGTCTTCACACATGACATAAAGTTAAAACACACGACTCTTGGGAACAATATTCATACAACGGGTCATAAAATGCTATTTTCTACAAGACTTTCAGTGCTGGAGTTTGTAAGAGCAGTGATTTTAATGTAGTGCTTGCAACAACACCATTAAAAAACAGATATATATACACACACAAACTTGTTTTTGTTGTTTTTAAAGCGCCTTGGAAAATGATTGTCATTTTATGATTTTTTTTCATACAGCATTTGATCTCACAACTGGTTTAAATATTCAGTTTTATCAGAAAAGTCAGTTTACAAAAAAAGGAAAACAAACAAGAGGCAAACCTGTAAATGCATTTCATCGTTAACGCTACCAAAATCACTTTGAAGCACCTTTATGTAGTGAAATAAAAGCTTCATGTTTCAAACGCCTTTACAGTTTACACATCACATTCAACAACGGAGCAACTGCAGACACATGTGTTCACATGTTTCACATTTGGTTTTTGAGTCGGTGCTAAATGCTAAAAGCTGTCCAGTCTGTCGTCCTCCAGCTTGTGTGAGGGAAACTTCTTTCTTTTAGGTCTTAAAAATGTGATGAAGACTGCGTTCATGACGTGAACTCATTTATATTTACATCACATATAGAGAACTTTTAATAAATGTGAATGTAACTGATCATTTAGATTTTTATTATACTGCCACTCGTCATGGCCCTTGGATTTTCTGTGCTAAATCAGTCTTCAAAATCAAAGCTCTTGATTTCTGGACAAATTGTTTTCATCTCTGTTGCACGTCCTCTCTGTTGTTGTATTAAAGATTCAGTGAAAGTGTATTTAGGAGCAGCGTGTACAGTATTGTCAGTAGGACTTTTCCAAACCCAACTGGCTTTAATAGAAGCTGAAATGCGTCATTGACAGTCCTGTAAGGAAAGTTGCATTTAAACTGAGAAGAAAAAGTAGCCGACACTGCAAAGGAAGGACTAAACTACTCGGACAGCTTCACATTAGAGCTCGTGTCTGTTAGCGGTGTTAAACCTGGCCGGGATAGCATGGTTTGGTTTGAGTCTCCAACTAATACAACTGATCAGGGAGCAGTTTGGAAATTCACACTTTCAACGTGCTTCTGATTTTCCACATGAACATAAAGGTCAGATATGAATATAAAAGATTGAAATGAAGCTTCTGTTTGTTCCCTACATTTCATGACAGAACCACTATTGTGAGCACAGGAAAACAAAACTTGAGAAAGATCTACATGCACTTCTTCTTCGGCCTTCAGTTGTAATCTATTATTTACAATTAGGTCCTTAATGGATTACTGTGTGCATGTAAGTGCACTCAGTGTTTCCCACACGACACGACTGCAGGATAAAGTAAGTGGGCGTCTGACTGGCCGAGGCCGCCCAGACAAGGCATTAACGGGAGATTTTCACACTGTCTCCGGTCAGGAAACAAAAATGCTTTTGTATGTTTGATTTCAGTGCCATCAGATCCTTTCTGATTACGTCTGTAACATACATGTAAGTGCATAACGTCACTGTAAACCTCAAATAGGCTAAAATGCAGCATTAGGATAAACGTTGCGGTGCCGCGGCCACAGAAGCAACGCTGTTTTTCTGTGGCAGCAGCAATAAATAAAAGGATTTGCTTTTTCTTTCTGATTTGAACCTTTAACCATCTGTTTAAATCTCATTTCAACATCATTATCGATTAGAATGAAATGCTGTTTTGTTGACATGTAAAGCACCAGGACGAACGACATCTACTAACACTACAGGTCATCTACTTCTAGGTGACAAACGAACACTGACCTTTAAATAATCTGTTGGTGTGTTCAGTCTGAGTCTCATGGCTGATTGTATTAACGTCTCATAAGAAATCTTTCTCTCCACTTTACATACTGAGCATGAATGAATTCACACAAGCAGAATACCAGCTGACATGTGCAGTGGTGAAAGCAGCATGTTCTCTCACAAGTTTGGGAGTTATTTCCACACGCACAGCTTTGAATGTTGTCAGTCAAAACACTGTAGTTTGTAGAGACATTTTAAAATGTTTAGTTTGTTTCAGCTCGTTAACTGCAAATCATTTCTTTTAATATAAAACTGAAGACCGTTTTCCAAAGAACATCATCATCGTTGTCTTTAAGGTAGAATATTTCATACTTTCCAAGCAGCCATTGGTTTCGAAATAAAAATGAATGAAATAAAATCAAGTTGCAGACTTGAAAGTCTGAAAACTGTTTGCATCACGTAACGATAATCAAACTCTGACATGAATTTATATTGAATATCATTTCAGGCTGAAATAAACTTTAACCAACAGCTTCTTGCAAAGTAGGAAAAGAATCAGGAAATGGTCGGCTTCTCCTTCTCTTCAGGACTCTAACAGTGGATTTATACTTCAGAAAGTGATGAGCTTTGGCTCGAGACAAATCTTATCCAAACATGAAAATGAAACTAAGTGAGCGCCTTTTCATCCTGGAAAAGAGAGCTTAAATTAAATTATTTTTTGCTAGTTTTTCTTCTAATTATTAAAAAAACAAAAAAAGATGTGTGTTCACATCAAATAAAAACGTTTTTCCTCTTTCTGTACCTACTCTTCTCTTCCAGCCTCCTCTAAAACTCTGCCACCCCCCTTTCAGATGAAGAATCCAGATTTCTGGGGGTCCTGCAGGGCGGGGAGTCCGTCAGGGCAGGAGACAGGGATGTCACCTGTGCTCACTCCGTTTCCATTCAGCATCAGACACGTCCGGATGTACGCTGCGTTGGTGGAACTGAGGAGGCAACTGTTCTCCAACTGAAAAACAAAAGCATATTCAAAGTCACATTTTAAAGTGGGATTTGATTCTCTTTTGAATTTCTACTTTCTACCACCTTTGCCAGGAGTCACAGACCTTTACTCCAACCACGAGAAGACTTTCCCTGTTTTTTAAATAAATGTATACACTCACAATTCAGACAAATAAAGTGTAAGTTAATAAATAAAATAAAGAGGGATTTCACACCCAGCTTTTGTGTCGTTTGGGTCTTTAACCTGCAAGTGGATGCACAGGTGCAACATGGTGCACATGCCATTACAGAAACTCCTGTATGCATTTTCTATGTACAGTAGCCATGGAAACACCAATGACTTTAATCAATTGAAGCAGATCAGGTGAGGTCAAGCAGTGAGCAGCAGGTGTTTAGTGGGAATACCTGGAGTCCTGAGAGACACCATGACACAAGGAGGAAGAGGAAGAATGATGGACAGAAGGACAGACATGAGAGGAAGCATAAAGAGACACCAGAGAGGAGGAAGGAGTATCCTAGCTGTTGTGATCAGTTACATCATTGGCTGTAATCCCCTCCAGTGAGTCTGAACAGATTAGGTCAACTAGTTTAACTCCTAGCACTTAAGTAGTTTAGGTGTAGTACACATGAACCGCTTCACAGCAACCTGAATTTCTTCTTTCTGTTGCAAGTTTTGCTGAAGCTGTCATACAGTGTCTCAATTTGAATGTTTTATCTCCATTAAACAATATTTAGACATAATTTTTTGTGCATTAACACAGAATAATCTGTAATTTTGGGCCACTTTTACAAAAATCTGTTGTCTGTGTAAATAACTAGTGATTTTGATTAACTGTTTTCAAACATGTCTGCGTATTTAGGACTCTCTTTCCCCATAGCTTCATCAATTTAAACATCAACGTGTTTAGATATTTCTCCACAGAAAGAAAATAAATGAAACTACAGCAGAGCCGAGCGTCTATATGAGCTGAGAATAGTCTGGGTGCATCGTCTGCCTCCCCCTCCATCCTTAGTTCACAGCATTAGGTAATCATGACAGTCAAATTGTAGGTCAGTACCGCTCATGCTTGACTGGCCAGCCTGCCTGTATTTTTCTTTCAGCGACAGTCACTGACCCTGAAGAATAACAGTGGAAGCTGAATGGGACGGGGATGAATGGATGCCTGCCGGGGTCGGCCATCTCTGGGGCCGACCGTGTCCGCTCCCGACCTTATTCTATTCATTATTGTACTCTCTCACTACTGCTTCTCTGCCTTTCTTTCCTCTCGCCGACCCATTCTCTCATATTTCATTATATCTGCTTTGTTATCCCCGAGTTTGTTTGTCAGTCCAAATACCAGCGATGCTTGAAACAACAGAAGGAAAAATAACACTAACACCAATGTGCAGAAAATAGGAGATCCATCTGATTATTTTAATTACCATGGGACAAATCATTATCTTGACTTACAAGTGTCATAACATGTTATAAATTACATTACATTACGTTACATGGACGGTTTGTCCATTTTCCTTTCAAATGTACACAATTCTTGCACCTAGACCTCAGTGCCAAATACAGTAACAATAACACATAATCAACGAGGTAGTTAGAGATTTAACTACAAACTACAGCAGAGCTTTTTCTTCACAGCTAAGCTAACAATGCAGACTTGCCAGAGGTGCGGTTTGTCAGAGCTCCTTAGACATTCTTGGTGGAAATACTGCTTAAATTTGGCAGCGCTTGATTGGCGAGGTCTCATTACCTCGTTATATTTTATGATGGGAATTGCTGCAGACCTCCAGCTACGTGCCTCTTTGTACTCTAACTGCTTCGCATTGTTAGGATGACATTCCCCAGCCCTCCCAGCTCTGTCATTACTGGAAAAAAGGTTTTGTTGGATTTAAAAGATGAATTCCTGCTTCCCCTGAACATTATACAGTCTCATTAACCAACCCAAATAATGTTAGTGTGATCTGCAGAGTTTATGTTCCATCAAGATCCCTACAACTACTTTTGCACAATAGCTTATATAGCAGACATTCTCCAAAGGTTCCCTTTTCAACTAATTTAGCTCACATTTTATTAGGGGAGCAAATAATGATTTTATTCATTATTAATAATATCATTATTTTCTCGTTTAATCATTTGGTCTACAAAAGAAAAAATCTGAAACTGAACAGAACTGTAATGCACCTACACTTATTACTACTAAGACTTTCCGACTTCTCCTGAGAGGCTGATAAAAGCCCATTATTTATACTGACTCTACTGCAAAGGATTCTAGCGGACTCTATTCTCTGACCCATCTCCCCCTTGTTTCATTTATATGCCGTGTCTGGTCGCATCATCACAGTTTACACTGAGCTCCATGCCAGCCCGGGGCCTCTGTGTGCTGACTCGGAAAAAAATCAATTTCCATGACAGTGAAAGAGAACAGCGCAGTTGAAGGGTTGTAGATTCTGCAGCCCTCGGTTTGTTGATGCTCACTGATATTTGAGGGCAACACAGACTTCAGGCCTCATAAGTGGGCTAGGATCAAGAGTCTGGCTCCCAGATCAAACAGTTTTGAGGAGACCTGGCAGCTTTAGTCGTTTTGAGATTGTGAGAAGGAAAAGAGTAAGACAGAACAGGGCTGACACAAGACAGAAGGTCTTAGAGGGATTCATTTTCAGGATGACTGTTGAGGAGGGGATATGCAGCATAAGCCCTGTTATCATGGAGCTAGAATTATGTGGGGATGTCATACAAATAGCAAATTACCCTCCAACCTCTGTGTGTAATGAAACTTGCTGCAGGATAATGAAACCTGCACAAATCACTGTCGCTCCGGATTGAACTATTTGTCGTCAAGCTTTAATAATTAGTTCATTCTAAACTGTGACTGCCTGAGAAAAGCACAGCCTGTTCTCCAGTCCTCTGATTATTAATGATTATCAGCTTAATCAAACAATCAGTTCCTTTTTGCGTTTCTTACCTTGCTGTGAGTGGAGTCCTGTGTGGTGGTGTTGAACATGCTGTAGGCCTCTAATGACGGCAGGATGTGCTGTGGCTGCGACAGACCCAGTAGCTGCTCTAACTCCATTGCAGAGCTCTGGGTGGGACAAGATGGTGGAACCTGAGTCTGCTGCAACATCTGGTGTTTCTGGTGATCCTGCGACTGGTAGGGCCGCATGGTGGCCACCAAACTCTGGTAGTGACAAACATCTGGTGTGGTAACGCCGTTCAGAACTGTGTCAACCACATGAGGATTGTTGGAGATACTGTATCCTGTGTGGCCCACCTCCACGTTCGGTGGAAAGGCTGTGTGCGCATTTGGAACGCAAGATCCATTTGTTGTCAGTCCGAGCTGATTCTGGAAGCCAGGCGGCAAAGCAGTCTGGCTGTTTACCAGCTGATGGGACTGGAGGTGGACCGAGTGCTGGTCCTGCTGAAGCTGCCACTGTTGACTCGCCTCCACAAGGGAGTTACGGCGTTTATGTTCACCGTTCAGCTGTAAAGTGTTGAGCACAGCATGTGGGTGATGACGGATGTGGTTGTAGTGGTTGCAGTGACTGTTAGAAATCCCAGTTAAATTCTTGGTGTCTGCTGTTCCAGACTGGGACTGAATCTGCCCCGGCTGAGCTCTCAGCAGCTCACCTGCACTGATGTGTTGCTGCATCTGTTGCGACAGCTGGATGATGGGCTGCCTGCTGCTGGGAGGTGCTGGAGGGGCAGCAGGTGTGAGACATGCCTGTGGCTGTTGGGTTTGGGCTGGGTTTGGTGGATAAGTGAAAGGCCCAAGTCCAGATCTGTCTCCTTGTTCCTCTCCCTCTGTCCCAGTTTCTAGTGAGTTGTGGATGTAGGAGAGGATTTCATTGTTGGTGAGAATGTCGCTTAGTGTTGGGATGTGGTTGGGGTCCAGCTCCACCTGGATCATCCTGTCATCCAGCAGCAGGAGCTCCAGGTCTTCAGCATTTAGGCCCAGGTTCTCCAGGGCGCTGAAGAGCTCGCTATTGGAGCAAGTTTCCTCTCCTTCCAGGGACAGAGAGTCTAAAGTGGCCAGTAGTGGATCATAACTATTTGTTTTGCTATTGCATCTCCCAGTCTCCCCGTTAGATACCACATGCCAGCTGTCACCACTTAACAAGCCACCAACACCACCGCTGTCACCTTGCTGCTCGCTAAAAAGACTGCTGTGGTAGGACATCTTAGGCTCCGTGTCCGGCTGGCAGACATAGACAGACTCATCCTGGCTCATCAGCGCTCCCAGCAGGGAGTTTGGGTCCAGATCATCGGAAGAGCTCTTGTCCAGTTTGCCCTTCTTGGACTTGCTGCCTTTGGCTTTGCTCTGGAAGGAATCAGGGAAGCCGTGTAGTGGATAACCGGTCTGGTAGAGCATCGCCTCTCCGGTGGCGAAGGTGAAAGGAAGGTGCACTGACCGCTTCCTTAGGTGTTCCCCTCCTTCCTCATCCCTGTGGAAATATGTGTTACAGAGAAGAAGTTAACAGATAAATGAGCCAAAATTAAAAAAACAAGCTGGAATTTGTCGTCCACTTACACCAACGGCCTCTGGGTGGCGATGATGTAGTCTGGCTTGCCGTTCTTGTAGACGAGCCTGGCGTTGGCCTGGACCCACTTCCACCGGTTGTCCTTGGCGAGCAGCCTGAAGACGGTGAGGCCGCTCTCGCCCGTCTTTATCACTGGAATTACATCAGACAAGACATTGGAGGCTCCGTGTCACTGCTGTTTACGCTCTGTACGCCCCGCAGTGTGCACACACTCACACTGCATTTGCTCAGCCGGGCGTGCTGCTGTGATGGAGGCTACATGCTGATGTTCACTTTGGCTACATGCACATGTTACAAGTCTTGTTTGCACACTCTTAAGCAGCCCAACACACATACATACACCATCACATCCTTCTACGCCCAATCCCTCATCTCCATGGCTCAGTGTTGTGTCTGCCGGTGTGTGTACTTGTGGTGCAGGTCATGTTTCTGTGCTGTGTCGTCTCTAAACAAGCTTCAGATTAAACTCTCAGGAGCAAACCCGTGGAAAGACTGTGCTTTAAGAAGCTGTGAAAAAGAACTAACTAGTTTTGCTGCCAAAGGAGAGTTTTGATGTCCCAAGATGATCTATCTGGTTTCTCATAGTCTTCACAATATGATCAATTCTACAATCAATTTGTTGTTAAACTGTGTATCATTCACAATCTGGATGTAGTCCAGGTCAGAGTGGACCAGCCAGAAAACATCCACCATGATGGATACTATTAGTTGTAGTCAAGATATACAATCCTGAGTAAACACTAAATACTTTACTAGTTATTTGTCTATCTATCAGCACACAGAAATCCTTGTTAGTCTAACCTACAATCTACATTATGTTGCCCCCTGAAATTGTTTTGGAATCCGTTGAGAGTTTCACAGTCAGCGCTGCATATTTTTAGCGGAAAAAGCCACGAGCTGCTGACCTTTAGAAGGAACTGCAATATTTATGTCTGTGGACAAACTCTTATTCTTGTCCTGTGGGAGAAAATAAACAGTGTAGCTCAGAAATTCTGTGACATATAACGTTACACAGCTGAAACTGTGATTAAACTGGATCAGCAGAACCAAAACGGACAAATGACGCAAAGCAAGTTTTCTGGTGTACGGATCTGTGGCCTCATTTAGTTTGACTTATAATAATCTGAGGGATTACAGGAGTAAATGTCTGTATTCTCCAACTGGGCCAATCATCTCTTCTGACCCCACATAAACCCTGGCTGGTGCACGATTGAATGCTGTGTATGAATTAGTATTATTATTGAATTTATGAATGAATATGCAATTTCTTTAAAACAGCATCATGTGTCATTATGTGGACTCAGTATGTGTGCGCTAACCTATCCTCTCATATGTGCATGCATTACAGCATGATGCACAAGTATGTATCATACATACATGTATGCATATGCATGTATTTTCGTTTGTGTATGCATGACTACATGCATACAATATGTGTCTTTGTGTGTGTGTGTGTGAGTGTGTGTTGAGGGCGCCATGGTTACGACTAACCGGGTCATCCGGTACACAAGCTAAGTAGGACACTTGACTCTCGCTCTGTGTGTCTGTTGTTGATGGAGGAAATCTCTGTTTGTTGTATGTGTTACAAATGTGTTGAGCAAACACGAGACAGGGGTCAAGACACTTAAACTCTGAATACATACTGATCCCAGATGGGTGTAAAGCTGCAAAAGTCACATTTTTGTGATGTTAAAAAAGCCAGTAAATTGTCTTGATCTAATTAACATGACTGTGAGCAGCTCTACAAGATCCCTGTTTGCATAAAATAGACCTTTCAGTCATGTTTAGATGTTTGGTGTGTCAATCTTTTTCCTCCGAGCATGCTATTTTGCCAACAGTAATTAAACATGTTGGATCTTATAGTTATAGAGAAGATGATTACTAGTTACAATCCAACCTTCCTCTTCTCTCTGTTGCAAACCACAACACTATGCAAACTAAATACATTGAATTACTCAAGTACTTGAGTATTTTAACTGGGGCTTTGTTCAGAAAATTTTACATTTGAAACATGCTTAACTAACTAGGAAGTTAGCGATGTAAACCGTACAGACTGCTAACAGCTGTGACTTACTTCGGACATGATTTTCGGCGCAGTGCAGCATGTCGGCAGCGTGAATGAACTGGTAACCCGTACCTCGAACTCTCAGCTCCGCCTCGGTGTAGCCCAGAACAATTTTACCTCTGAAAATACAGAAGACACACAAGAATTACAAAGTTAACCACACACAGACCAAAACAATAGAAAACCTTTTTAATAAACCCTGTCACACGAGGTTTTGACAGTACATACTTTGCGTCGCAGGCCATGGGTGTGAAGTCGAGTTTGTGTTTGGTCCTGAAGATCATGTTCCTCGTCCTGATTTCCAGGATGGCTGGAGACTGGAGGGGTGTGGCGATGGCGAACAGGGCGAGCTGAGGCGGGGTACTCCCCTCGCTGTCGCACTGATGACGGCTCTGACCGTGGAGGAACTTGAGTCGACCCTGGATATTCAGCGCCTGAGAGGAGAGCACATACAGATTTCATATAAATAAATCAAAAATAAGATGAAAAGAGAAGGCCGTGAATCTTCAGCTTCTTCCTCTTTTCCCTCTGGGACTAATGCATCACTCAACGAGTGAGTGCCGTTTCTTTTCTCCCTGTCGAGCACCATTAGTCTTATTTATCCTGCTGAGTAATGAAGAGAGCAATACCACTTCAGTACACTATAAACACACTGGTTCCACTGGTGTCTCTTACTGAAAACCCTCCTGCTACTCTGCCTCTGCTCACATGACTCACTGTACACTATTTATGTTATACCTATACATTTCAGCATGACTGATGAGGCTTACAGCGCTCTTTTTGGACAAATCATGAGTCTCACTATTGGCAATAATGTGTGACCTTCATAATGTTCACACGTGGACAAAATCAATACAAACACAGTCAATTACAGTCTTTTAAAACACTAATTTATTATGAGACTTGTTTTTGGTTGCAAATAATTACTTCCTTCGTGGATTGTGCTTGAATTTCTCCAGACCTCTGTGGCAAGACAGCAAAGTTAGTTTAACTGCGGCCTGTGTGAGATCTGGGTGTGTAACTAATTGTACTACCATCAAGAAATCCATTTACCTTTTTAGATTTCCAGAGGACTGTATCTCCTGACCTGTTGGCTGTAAACACTTTGTTGTGCTCGTTCTGGGGACACGATGACTGTTCTACTTTCGGTTTTGGGTGAACACTCCTATAGCAGCCCAGTATTCATGTTAAATGATGTTTAGCAGCTACTTCCACATTTCGCTTCAACATTCAAATTGTTTTGTTTTCACCTGGTTTCTTTACTCCATCCTTCTCATCTAAATGTGCAGTGAAAATCCTTTTTTGAAACCTACATGGAGGTTCCCTGACAGAGACTGAGTGAACAGCAGCCAACAGGGAGGTTTTAAAACCTAAAAAAACCCCTGAAAACACTTTCTCCTGTCTGCTGTCCTCCTCTCACCCTGTTGCATGTCGTGTGAGGACCCCCACCTCCTCTGTTAGCTCTGGTTAATTGACCTTGGTGGGTTTAAGGGCCTGCAGCCATGATGGCAGGAATCTAGCTCTGAATAGCAGGAGGGATTACAAAAAACAAAGCCATAGCGAGCGGTAGACAGAAGCAGAAACCTGGCTTACCGCTCACGCAAACGCACTGGGAGGGAGGACAGAGAGAAGCAGGTTCGAGCCCCTTCATGATCCTTGAGCAAGACGCTGAATTCTTCTTTTATCGTTTCAATTTTAAGGATTTGCACTGCATGTTTTTCTCCTTCTGCAGCTAATTGTCTTAGTGGAAGTAGCAGTAGCCGGTCTGGAGCTACCAAACCTGACTAAGCAAGTTCCCCATCTGCTCTCGTCTCCTCTGGGTGGTGGGAGGATTAAGGCTCTTTTCCCCACGACCCCAAGGCTCTCTTAAGGCGGATTACAGGAGTAAATGGTGGCTTCTGATCCCTAAAGGACTCTGAGGTGGCACGCCATACTGCCAGCAGCACCAACAGGCCCAAAAACACTACAAGCCTCAAATATGTATTTTTCTTTCTTCCTTCTGCATCTATTGTGTGTTTCTGTTGATCTGGATGACAAGCTGCAGCATACAATTGTCCTTACAGGGATAAATAAAGTTGAATTGAATTGAACTTTCGGTCTTACCAGGAAGCCAGAGGAGTTGTCCAACAGACAGCGGAAGCGGCAGACGAAGCCTCTCTCCAGGAAGGAGGAGTTTTCAGGTGGAAGCTGGTCGGGGTTGTAGCTCACCAGGCAGGAAGAGGTCGACACCGACTCTCCATCTGAGGACATTAAATATCATTTTATTATGATTTATATTTTTTTTTAAAAGCCCTTCACAGTATTCTGTTTAGACCTGAGATTACTCTGACATTTCTTCTGCACCATTACATCACACAGCATGGATTGAATTGGGTGTGTCTTCAATTGATAGACCTGCTAAAGGATCCGCGGGGGGTCCAAGGCTGGCAGGGGGGTTGAGGGCCCAGTGCAGGTTGCTCCTGAACTCCTGCTGGTCTTCAGTGTGGATCAGCTCAAACACACTTTGGTGCATCACGTCGGTCTGACAGGAAAGCATAGTTTCACTCTGAATCACTCTATATAAATATATAGTTAGATGAAGCTAGACTCAGCTCAGACTGAATATGAGACTACACGAGTTAAGGTAGATGTTTTGTTGAAGCAGTTACTGTCAGCAGGTACCCTGAGGGGCTCGTTTGGTTCCATTTGCTTTGAAGTAGAGCCAAAAGAAATCAAGTGTCGCTTAACGTTTGATTCAAACAGCTGAAACAAATCCAAAGACCCCCTGTGACCCTGATATCCGTCGTTCAGACCCAGCATGACCTGGCTGAGGACCATGGTGGAACCACCCTCCCGGTGTGGGACGGGTCAAACTCAGGTCACCAAAAAGGAATCTTGACAGGCAGAAGTGTTACGTGAAATACCTTTCAAACAGCTAAATGAGAAATTTTTCTCATTAACTGTATTTGGGCTTTATGCAGCCTGGCTATTAACTCTTGAAGCAGTGATTGTGCTAAACTACCGGTGGCTAGGCTAACAAACTTTCCAGTAGGTATAGGAGCTTACTGTAGCTTAGCACAGTACAATTAGACAGTCACTGTGGCAACCCCTTCAGCCTAACAGCGCTTTTAAAATACTAATAAAATCCAGCTTTAATATCTGCTGCCTGTCATGACTCCTGTTATTGGTTTTATTAAATCTTACTTGTTGTTTGATTGTTGGTTGTCTGGCCTTATATGTATTGTTTTGCTGGTTGTCTGACTACGAATGTTTCTTGTTCTCAGTGGTGGAGAAAAACTACAAAAACATCAGCTGTGTCTCCACACATTTTCTTTTTCACTCCTCTTCTTTTCCTACTTGTTCCTCAGTTGTGTCTCATTGTATGGGTGCTACAACAGCTGTTGACACCCAATGTTTGGGTGGCATTCTGCGCAGTGTTGTTTCCAAACACTCCACGTGAGGAGCGACAGCAGCTTCACCATGCATTTGGGTGTGTTAGGTAAATGAATGGTAACGCACCTCAGGTGGAAAGGGAAAGGAGGGGTGAGAGATGATGTTTACATCCTGACCAGGCAAGGATAGTGTGTGTATGAAAGCGGTGCAAGATGTGTGTTTGTGCACAATATGTTGATGTGTGTGTGTCTGTGTGTAAGTGTGTGTCAGACAGACAGACAGACAGACAGACAGACAGACAGACAGACTTCGGATGATTTGATAATCACATTCTACAAGATGAGATTAGACTGGAGGCAGCGGCGCTTTGTTGTGAAGCCAATTGGATTAAACCTCTCGCTCCATATGTGCATTTGTTTTAGTACTCCAGGCGATGCGTTCACTTGCTGCTTTCTTGGTCCGCTTGCCATGAACCTCACTGTGCAGCCTAAATGCTAATGCAGCCGTACTTCTGTGTCACTGTGTGTATAACTTCATATTGAACCCATGTAATAGATTTACTATCAAACATTTAACAAATAAGATGTTTTAAGTGTTTGTTGCATAATAACTGCATAATAAGTGTAATTAACCTATTACAAGCTAAATAAGCATTATACCGGTGGGTTGAGATAAGTGACTTGTTGTTTAAGAATTGAAATTTACTGGAGGTGCTACCTGATGGAAGCCAAGGTAATCCTGGATGGTGTGAGAGCAGAAGAAGACAATTCCCTCAGCGGTCACCACCAGGACGAAGCCGTTCAAGGCCTGCAGAGAGAAAACCTGTTGTTTGATCTTTATAATGATTATAATCATGTTTATGTGTTTATCAGACAAACTGAGCAACTGAGCTGATGATTGCTGTAAAGGTGTTAGCATGTTAAAAAGCCAAACATACCAACAAATTTACTACAGAAGCACTGACGGTAGTTCTGCTGAAACCCAAATGTTTTCACAATACAAATGTGAAAAGGCCACATTCAGCTTCTGTTAGGAAATTCTTCGTTACACAGAGTAATCTCAGCATGAAGTCTGCTTGCTAGAAATTTCTGAAATTCGTCTTTGAGATCTCTGAATCACCAGCCAGAACACGTCTGACATGTTCATAAGAACCATCAGGCTAGATTACCAAGATAGTACCAGATTCCAGTGACAACAAAGGCTTTAAAACAAGGAAGAAAGAGAAGAAATGGGAGAAAGGATAAGAGAAGAAAACAAAAACAGGGATGAGACTTCTCCCCCGGGCAGAAAGAGAGGAAGACAGCGAGGAGAGGCTGGAGCCGAGAGGCCGTCAGTTCAAAGAGAAGTCATGGAGAGGGGGAGGAGAAGGGGGTCACTACTGGATGACTAACACCTCCATCATCGCTCCTCCACTCCCTCCTCGAGCCTCAGCGAGGAGGTGATGACACTCGTCCCCGACACTGCAAAGAGTCATAACGGCATCCTGCCAGCATCCACCTACACCTCACTGATGAGGATGATGATGATGAGCTCCGTATGAATACAGTCTTTATCTGAACAGACACATGCTCTAATACCCTCCTCCTTCCTCTTTACACATAGCTGCTGTTGGGTCAAAACTAAATTTCTTTTTAAAACCTCTTTTAAAATCCACTCCATGATGTCTAAATGCATCAGGCTTAAAACAAGACAGCTTCTCTTAGCTGTTGAATAATTGACACTTTGGGGGTAGCAGAGTCTCGATAGCAGCAACGTGGGACTAGAAAGAGATTCAAGTCTTTTTGTTTGAGAACATTTTTCAACAACCAAGTCATGAATCATTATTTGAGTATATTGCTGCTCGCCCAGTAGAAAGTGACGTCACATATAAACATATATCATTTTGTACTTTCTTCTTTCCACTGCACACTGAATTAATGAATTCAAAACTGGGCTTGATTATGTTAAGCAGAATCCATTATTTATCCACAACCAGATTAGTTTTGGATTTTAGATTCAAGCTTTAAAAACTGCCAAAAAGCTGCAACCTACAGCATGTGACCACCCCCAACACACGCACACACACACACACACACACACACACACACTGAGCAACAACTCACTGTGGACAATATGAAGGCATGAGTGCTGTGTTTAAGATTTGGTGATATACTGTCAAACATCTAAGAATACCTTAAATGCTTTTAGTTGATGTCCCCCAACACACATACACACCCTTCATCCTCCACCCCCACCCCACCCCCACTTCAATAATAGATGTGTTCACCGGCTCTGTATAATTCATGGGTCGGCGTTTGTAATGGAACAGAGCAGCTGAAAGCAGGAAGCTGCTGCCCTCCACGCCGACACATCCTTCATTCTTCACGGCTGCAGTGACCCATTTACTCTGGGATCAATACATTTGTCAATGAGTTGATTTAGAGCCGGGAAATCAGTGTTTACTTCTGTCTGTGTCTTTGTGTTTAAGAGCTGATTGTTTCAGCTCATAACTCCACTCTTGTCAAGTCCTAATGGTTTTAATGATGACAACACCTTATTGTCACAACACATTCATTAACTCTCATGTCTTCTCTTGGGTTGTAGTGAGTGAGTTTCCTCCACAACGTACCATAGTAAGATGAAAATAAAAATACTACAGCACCAGCCATGATTGAAGATATAACAGGAAATAAAAGACTTCAGTAAAACTAAATAGACTTTGACAGCAACATGGTGGCCTGTTTCTCACCAACCTGCAGCAGCAGTTCCCCCTCAGGTATGTGACCGTCCACAGATCCTGACGTCTTGCTGTGATCGCTGCTCTTGTTCGTGCCATTGGACAGCTGGTTCTTCAGTGTCACTGCAGAAACAGGAACAGAGAGGATGTGTCAGTGACAGACATTTACCCCGTAAAGATATCACTGTTGCATTTTGGACTGTTGAATCAAACACAAAGATCCATTTTCAGACATCTTAAAGACCCCTTCATGGGAATGTTATGTGTTTATATAAAAAGTCGTCTATTGGTGTCCAGAATTTTTTTAACTAACTACTACTTAAAAATATCTATATCAACCTGAAGAATCCAGTATCTATTGGACTCCTAGCATGACCTAAACAATTAAATTAAATGAATCACTGAGTTTAATGTCAGTATAGACATAAACATGCTCTATATATGGATAATTAGTATGGTCTCCTTGAACTTGTACAGTCCAGACATAGAAGGTGAGGTGAAGAGTGAAAAATTGAGAAAGGAAGAGAAGCGATGGGAGTAACACCTTTACAGAGAGAGAGACAGAGAGGATTTCAGGTAACAAGATGGGGGGAGTATCACCTAAAGAGAAGGCAAGAAGAGGGAGAGTCAAGCCTTGGAAAAACAAAAGATGAAATCAGAACTGCTATGACACTGAAAAAGAGAACGATAGAGAAATACTTGCTATTTTACTTCGTTAGTGTGCAGATAAACAGATAAAAACACTGTGCTCAAAGTGTATTGACAGTTATTGTGACTAAAACATTTCCAGAGGAGCTTCTCTGTGATATTTGACCCCTCAGACAAAAACATGGAGGCCAGCAATGTGCCTTTGACCCTGGGGATAAAATGTGTGAGAGTCTGAAGAAAATAAAGTGCTTTTCTGAAGCAGCACTGGAGATGTTAATTGAAGAGGAAGTCTCTGAGCGCTGCAGACAATACAGAGGCCGAAGGTTCGACCACTGAAACAACTCCTTCTGATCGCGACCCAAATTCCACAAAGGGATCAATAAAGCTCCATCATATCTCTTTATTAACATTAATGGAGTCTTTGTGTCCAGCAGCCTCAGAGGTAATGTCATGGGAAAGAAACCAACCACAAACCCTGACATGGATCCAGAACAAAGTCCTACTAGAGTTACCTTTTTTTGTTGTTAAATGTTTTTTTTACAACAAGAACAGAATCTTTTGAGATTATAATTATTTTGTAGCATATAAATGTATTTAAATACTTTTTTCAGTATTTTCTTACTTCAAAAATGTGACTCTCAAATATCAATTTATAAAGTTTCAAGAAAGTTTCAAGTCTCTGCAAGCTGATTATCAGAGCACCAGAATAAAATAAAAGCAACGGCTGCCTGAAAGGAACAAAGTCTTAAAACTTATTGAAAAAAGGCCAGAAGTAAATAATGCAGAAGTTGTAGTTTTGCACTAAAACATGAACAACCGCTATTATGGTCCTTCACTGTTGTTACTGTTCAATGCCTGAAACATAAATGTGTTTGTGACTTTAACTTAAAGAAGTGTCTCCTCGTATAAAAACGTCGTCAGCAAGCTCAGCTGCACCCTAACCTTTGTCTGTTGGTGACAGAGCTCAGTGTAGTGGAAGCTCATAAGGCCAACGGAGAGAGCAGGAAAAGCATGTCGACTATCAATAATTAAGAGCTGGAGGGGGTTGAGGGGGTATTTTGAACCCTGACGTCATGACGAGTGCCGTAGGCAAGAAAAAACACCCAGAGGCGCCAATGAGGAGGAGGGGAGGGGACGTCTGTTGGAACAACGGAGGGCAGCGAGGACACCAACAGCCGATAAAAACATCACAACAGACGCTCCTCAGTCCCCTAACTCACTTTACTGAGGCAGAAGGAAGCTCCATACATCAGCGCTAGCGAGGGAGCAAATCGAGCAAGACATGTGTTTGGAGGGTATTACTGCTGGGCACGATGGTTAAAATACACATGATTTAAATAAAACCACAGCATTAGTTATATGTAATTTATATTTGTTATGGACACACAAACACACACACACACACTGTCTACATGGATATAAATAGCGACGAATCAGCATGTGACAGAGGAGGAAAGTAATAGAAAATACAATGCTAATGTATTACATAAGTAACCACCTAATTTGCTCTGAGCACTTCGGCAGATGGCTGCACATACAGACAGATGTGGTTCCACACACACACACACACACACACACACACACACACACACACACACACACTGGATCCTCGGCGATCACTGTGAAAGGCAAAATGCTGCTAAAACAGAAGCATGAATCCTCATGTTGTCATGACAGTGGATGATTGTGAACACAGTGATTTGCTGTGTGAATAAAGTTTCTATTTAAGTTCGTCCTGAACAAAGTCTTGACCTCCACAGAAATGTATTTGGCATTTTATTCTCTTGCATTTGCTGCTTCATGAGATGGAAGATGCACAAAAGAAACAACAAACACATTAAACATGTTAAATCTACACCGTCTACCTTGAAACCTTGTTTTTAATACTTAATATTTGTGCCTGTAACTGAGGTGTTTTTGATATATCAAATTAATTACAGTGGGAAGTTAAATACATGAAGAAAGAAAAAAACGTGCTTCTCTGAGGTTTGTAGGAGTCAAAAGTTTAAAAGTGGGCACCTGCTCCCCCCTTCCCTCTTCAAAAGGTCTGTAAAGCGGCCTTGAGTGGATTATCCCACCGTGTTTTTATTCTCCGAGGCTTTCATCTCCTTCTCCCACCTCCTCCTCCTCGCTGGCTGTAACGCTGCAGTCTCTTCAGACCTACATTACTGTGTGGCTGAGACTTTGGGACAAGGGTCGTCTCATGGCCACGGGCAAGAGTGGCTGACCTACAATACGCTAAGGTTGGATGAAGATGTTACGATGAGAGGGGGTTCATGCACTTGGATAGAGTGGGTCTGATGGGGTCAGCATGTGACACAGAGGTCTGCTATGTTTTCAATCAGAGAGGCGCAGGTTAAAGCCTGTTTAAATCTGTGATAAGTTGTTGTTTAGCCGTTTAAAGGATGAAAATGGTTGGACGTCTGCTGAACAGCTAAGTGGGAGCAATATGCCAAGAAACGTCTTTAAAAAGCATTTAAAAAAGAACACAATGAGATAATAAGCAGCTGATTGCACTCAAAATGGCTTCATATAAAGATTTGAGGATAGAGTTAGCTCAGGTTTTGGTCCCACAAATGATATAGGGTTGATAAAGCTGTGTGTTTAAGCTGTTAATCAATAACTTGAGCCTCCTGCAGCAGATTAAAGTACAGGTGTAGGATTCAGATATGTGTGATGTTTATGGCTGTTTCAAGCTGGGAAGATTTCTGAAGGCTGTTTTTGAAAAGACTCACAATCTGCCTTTAATAGCAAATCTGAGAACACACACACACACACACCTACATCCCCAAATCCATCTGCCACGCCTGTAAGCCTGCTAACTCCTCAACAAAGCCAATCCTCTGTCAATCCTCTTTTTAAACAGAGCCTAAATCATAGACGGACACAAAGGGCACAACCTCTGAAGCCCCCCAACCATTTCTAAACGAATATATATCTACTTCATCCAAAAACATTGCATACATTCTTTAGGCTCATTTTGGCTGACTTATTAACAGTGACTGTACTTGGTGGTCCATATACAACATCAACAATATGGAAATAATAATATACATCATTGATGGGATACGGTGGAGAGAAATGTCCTGGTTGGACATATGAACAAAGACCACAAAGAGTAAATATTTCTTGGGAATAAAATAGGTATTTGATAAATTATAAGGTTAATAGATTATAGAGCATAAAACTTATTTCACTTTTTGGAGCCATTTGAAGTCTCAAATATGAGGAAAACAAGAGGGACCTGACCTGCTGAGGTTTTACTGTCCTGTTTTCCTACAACTTGACCTTCACACCTGATTCATCTTGCACTTTGTTGTGTTGGATGTATGTGTCCAACCTGGCCTCCAGAAACTCTCTCTGACCTTCTTTCTTTTTATTCTTTCTTTTTACTTGAAAACCTCCACCCCTGCATGTTTTTCTGCCTGTGTCCTCAGGTCCTGTGTGAGGTGTGAAAAGCTATTTCAGTGTTTCACTAGGTGGTGGAGAAGGAAACGGGCGAGCAGCTGTTTCAAGACTCCAGACTGACATTTACCAGCCTCACTTTCTTTCTCTATCTGTCTCACTTTCAAGATGTGCCATTGTCACGTATTTTAAAGCACTGCTGATGCTGCCATCGCTGTTTAGAAACCATAATATGCTGCTACCTGTTACAATTTTGTTAGATTTTCTCATGTAGACCACAACATGTTTAAGCAATCAGAGAATTTCTACCTGTAAATTGTCAGCTGCTTCCACCTGTACAGCATGTTTCATTATGATCTTGTGTTTCCTACCTGAGAAGAAGCTCTTGGTGCGGAGGAAGCTGACACTGAGCCTCAGGATGGACAGTTTGTCCAGGCTGGAGACAACGTCTTCAGGGAAGGGCAGCAGGCTGGCGAGCCGGTCTAGCTCCGAGTTCAGGCGGTCGCGGTGGCGTTTGGACGGGTTGGACTTGGCGCCTTCAGTTGAGGTTGGTTTGACTCTGGATTATGGAAGTATTGTAATATATAAGCTTTATTGTCACCTCAGGAGTGTCAGAATGAGTTAGACTGCCATATGAGGCCAATATTGATGCCAATCCGATTGCATTACGTTATTTTCTTAGCAATATGTTAACATCAGCTTGGTTTAAATTATCATAATATCATAGCATTATCATAGCATAACATTTTTACAAATGAATGTTGAGAGGTCAAACTAGATTATGTTTGCCAATCTCTGTATTAATTGATTAGACACAGTAAAACCTGTCATGAATGACCAGAATCAGTGTCAGTAGTTGATGAAAACCACTTAATTAGTGGTTAATAATCCACAATCTCCCATAATTTACCCCTTCTGCGCCGGTTTTCTTCTTTTCCGTGCAGCATACATGTTGCTATCGTTGATTTATTCACAGTGAAGCTGGAGGAAACACATAAACTCTTATTCCATACAGGCTGCAGACAGTAGAAGCCAGTAGAAGCAGTAACAGTCCCAGGGATCAGAAGCATGTGATTCGTGTGCTTTCATTAACTGAGACACGAAGTCGCTTTAAATATAAAACATCAGAACCGTTACTTCACCGTTAGCTAAAGTCTGGTTAAAACTTTTAGCTTTTTTTATTTTAATTCAAAGCTTTAGTGATATAAAAGGAGATAAAAGAGAAACCATAGCTAAATATAATAATGTGACTGAATGAACTCACTATATGTCGAACTAATATTATAGGAATATCACAGGAGTAACGTTAAATTCACGTTATTATAGCGGTTTCTCGCTCCGGTTATCCCGTCCATGGCGTCAAAATCCCTCGTACAATAAAAAACGTTTAAACTTCACGTCTTTAGGAGGAATTTCAGACGAAAAAGAACTAAAATTAAAGCGATAAAAAGTTAAATTCCCGTCCTCCGGTCCTCCCGTCCTCTCTCCACCCGGACCTCCGCTGCTCTCTTCTCCTGCCAAGCAGAGGCTGCGCGCGCTTCCCGGGCACTGATTTAACGTCGGGAGCGCGCGGCAGGTCAAAGGTCACCTACAGAAAAACTAAATAATGGTCGATCATTTGATTTTTTAAATTTATAATTTACACAGTAAATTAAAGCTACACCATGTAACTTTAAAAGTAGAAAATAAGTCTTACGTTTTTTCAAATTAAAAGTTTAATTTGTAAACAATAAAGTCTGGTATGACCAGTAGCTTATTGTGGCTAATGCTAGCTAGCTTTACTTAGCAAACCATAGATATGTGCAGACAAACTGACCTTTATTTCAGTATTTTTTATCTAAAAATGACTACATTTATTCAACAGCTACTAGTCAATAAATCCAATATATATATTTTACACACAAAACATGCGGTGAGCTTAAGAAATGCAGTATGTTTATTTTTTATGGTAAGACTAACGATAGTGTAAAACTTACCTGTTGATACACTTGAAATTAAATGTCTTTACATTATGGTATTGCTACTTAAGTAAAGGCTGTAAATACTTGTCATTAGAGGATATATTATTGTTCATAAATATTAACGGTAACACCTGCTGGGTACATATCACGCTTTTCTTTTGAACCAGGTTTGTTTTTCAGCAGTTTTGTCTTCTTTACAGTTACTTTTTTTAAAGAGTTATCACTGTTTGGGGGACATTTTAGTTAACTGTCAAAGTATGAGACAACATAAGACTGTTTTTAATCCCATCTGACCCAGTTTGGTCCTGCAGTGAAAACCATTACAGGCTTAACTGGTAGCAGATTGTCAAACAGGAGAAGATGCATTGAAGTACAAACATGTGGAGTCCTAAACACAACAAAGCTACAGTGCCATCTATTGGACAGTGGAGACCATTACATACAGGAAAAACTACAATATTAATGTTGAATAAATTAAAATATGCATCTAAAATTGTGTTTCATGCCAATTCTTATATAGGATTTTTTATGGCTCAAATAGAAATAAAGAAATGGCTATGAAATGTGAAATATGTGCAGTTTCCTCATTATCTCCTGTTAAGAGTTGATTTTATAAAACCACACCACCTCTATTTTGTCATTAAACTAAATTTAGAGAATAAGTAAGTAACTTTTTCTCTTCTCGCCAATTAATGTCCTATAGTTTTGAATATTTTCCAACACTCACAACAATTATAAAATATCACAATCAAATTTTTTTATTTAGAGCTCAAAGGACAGAGCAAACCTTGTGTGATCAGATCACCTTTAATATAGTCAGAATTAAAATATTGACTCAAACACTTATACACTGAGAATATGAACTGAAAATATTGAAGGCAAATCCACAAAGTATAATAAATTGAAAAATTACAAAAAAAACATAAGAGGTTACATATGTTTATGCTGTGCAGAAAATGTACAAAAAATTATAGGCGTGAGTCAGGTAAAGGCAATTAAAATACACAATATATGACTACACATATTTAGAAAAAAGGAAAGCAGACAAATATATATTTTATATACAGGTACACAAAGATACTGCAATTTGGAGCCGTGGCTTCCTGGGGTTTGAAAAATAAAAGTATAAGTACAATGGCTTTTTTTATTTTTATCTAGAAGCAAGCAACCAGATATATTTATATTATATTTCTATGAAAGCACTCTGGATTTTAAAGAGAAGAAGGTGCACACCTCCAATAAAAGCGCTCCATTTTGTACTGAGTTTTTCCGCCTGTGTTGATGAATACCATTCGATTAATAGTGAATCTGCAGTCAAACCACGCTTGGTGATTTTGTTAAAGCGCCACCAAATTGCAAAAACATTTCCTCTAAGCTCGTTACAGATGTGTGTTAAAAACTGCATCATCTGCATGGGAAGAAATTATTATAATCCCCCTTTTTTTATGATTGCTTTGCCTCAATTTTCACAGACGCTTAATTCTTATCTTTTAATCCAAAATGCATGTAACTTGTGTTGTAATATAACGTTTAATATACTGTTACAATCATCATTTTGTCTTGTACAAATGTAAATTTACTGTAATAGATAAGTTACTCACAGTAATATAGCACATTTGTTAAATAAACAAGCTTTTAAGGCACATGTTGCCCTTCATCACTGCTGTGTAAAATGCACCATTTGTTCTCACTGCTTCCTTTATAATCTTTGAGAAAATTGAGCCAAAGCAGTCACAAAACACAAACTCTACATGCATCCTTTGCTTCTACGGCAGTTAGTGGTGTACTACATTACCCAGAATGCCCTTCAACAACTCTAAGAGAGGGGGGGGCAGGCGTGGTTACTAATGCAGCGTTCATGTCATGTGGCGTGTCCATTATCTATAACTACATACAAAAGTGACAAGGTGGAGTACGCGTGAACTAAAGAGGATGCACAATTTTCCCACAATGCAAAGCACACAGGAAATGGAGGCGTTGATCACAGCTGGGGAAAAAATAAAAATAAATTGTGGGCGGTGGTGAAACCGCTGCGGACAGATCTTGGAAAACAAAAAGAAGTCAAATTTGTGATAATAAGTCTATTTGAGAAGTTTAACTTTGACGGACGTCTGACGTCACTTCCTGTTTCTATGAAGCAGAAGTCTGTAGTTTTTTTGTAAACAGTATAAACAGTATACTGTTTCGATGAGTTAGTATGTAGGATAGATCTGGGACACAGCGACTGATTTGTAACCAGTGTTCATGTCAACCTCCAACTCATAATTAAGACATTAAACAGTATATTATCTCTTCAATTGATCAATTCATTGTTAGTCTACAAAATGTCAAAAAATAGTCCAAGATCACATCTTCAAAACGTCTTATTTTACTGAATCAACACTCTAAAACCCAAATATAACGAGTTTCGAACGACACAGTAAAGTAAAGCAGCGGATCCTCTGTTTTACAGCCTGGAACTACCAATCTGACATTTCTGCTTGGAAATGGACTCAAACGATGAATTGATTGAAGAGTTCAAAATACTGTGCATTGATAACAATAATACTACATTCATAACACTTGGATTTTAAATGACAGACTACTAGTTTGTCTTTAAAACACCAAGTTGGATATTTAGAAGAAAAATCTATGTTTGCTGGTTTTAAGTGCGACTTTGGACGTTGACATGATTTGTGGGAAACTGTGATTTACACCGACTCCCACTCGAGCTGCTGTTGTGTGTGCAGAAATCATTTTCGGCGTTTCCATTTCTGGTGTGAAATCTTGATGAAACAGAATTTTTAATGCGTCTGTCTCGTCCCTTTGGTATCCTCGACAACAATAAGCATCACAGATGGCTTTACTCACTTTTTCTTTTTGGTATTTAAGTCAAATATTCAAGTTTCTACAGTCAGCTCATAATGTCTTTCTCTAGGAGAATTGTTTTCACTTTAAAGTACAGAAGTGCTGATAACTGGAGACACACGACTGATCAGAAATCAGATTTCCTGGCTCAGTACTGGATGAGGCGAGGCACATTTCTTGCAGTTTGAGGCTCTCTCACTGTGTTTCTTTTCAATATTAAGTGCTGAATGTCTCGTTTTTAACAGACAAGGTAAAAAAAGGCACTTTTATAAAAGCCAACCCTTTTTTTGTGTGTTTCTTTTTTCCATTTCTTTCCTCATTTAAAAATATACATTAGCTGCCTTTAATTGTTTTACTTCTGGGTTTCGCTGCCGGACGATCGTCGACACTCCCGGTCCAAGCGAGGACGTCGATAAATTAACCACAAAGACAGAAACAGGAAAGAGGAAGAGGACGGAAATTTGTTGAGGAAAACATGAATAAAGGGATCCACTACTCTCACAGGAGACGGATAAACATCCTGGTCTCTGATTTTCCTGGTTTCAAAGAAAATCTTAAGGCAGTGAGTAAATCTGCTTAGTTTTGACTCAGTCTGGGTGTATTTTACAGAAGAAATGTCAATAAAATGTAAAAATATTATTCATTTAAGTTGTATTCCAATAAGCCATAATGATGAGTTTATGATCCCGTATGTATAAACTCTGTTCAAAGTACTAAAGTAATCTTAATCTGGGTCACTCGTTGGTTTGGTGGCGTTCCGGCACGGGAACGTCCAGCTTTGGTTTCGCTCTCACACCCACTACGTGTTCCCGGTGGAAATGCTTAACATGTCAACAGACTGTCCCTTTAAAGTTTCAAACTGTTCTGTCGGTTTAAGGCACCGTCTGTATTTTCTCTCCCCTACAAAGGGACAACAACAACAACAACAACACAGAAACCAAGAGAAGGAAAACAAACAAGAAACAAAACTGGCTCAACGACTGAATGCTTTTAAAATATATACATATAAGAGGCACTAACGAAGCAGCTGTTTCACTCAATCATCTCGTGTTTAAATGGTAAAAATGGTCTGATAGTAGGATGATGCTGTGACGTTGTTGTGCGTTTTTTATTTTATACCCTGTCTGCAGTGCAAATCTCCCTCTCCGGAGCAGCAAAGACTTGAAATGAACTTAGTTTTCAAAAGGACAAAAAGAAAAGGACATATATTTTATCCTTCTGAGCGCTCAAAATAAAAAGGCAGATGTTTTGGGGACACGGGGGGGTGTTTGTGTCTTCTGACATTCATTCAGGTGTGGAAGACGGACAGCGGTGGACGCTTCCCTCGGCTCTTTATCGGAGGCGAGAAGCACCAAAGCAGCCGCTCAGTCCTCGTCCCTGAAGTCTTTTCTCTTGCAAACAGTTTGTAAACTCGTCGCAGAACAAATAAAACCAGCCTCGCTCTCTCAGTTAAATCCTTATTTTCTGCTTCACTTCTGAGCGTCTGACCTTGGACCTGTAAAGACAACGTGCTCGTGTCATAAGCAGGTCCACACTGTGTCCCACTATCCTGCAGGCTCAGTAAATGCAACACGCTGGTCATGTTTTCTGCCACATTCACACAGACTACCACATTCAAATATTCCCACTTATGAGCAGATGACGGTTTTGGAAAGTTTCTTGTATGTTGCATTAAAATGCAATCATGGGGAAAAGACGACGACTGATGACAACAGCTGCAGCCAAACTTTCATCCGTCAGCGTAGAAAAAACCCACCACACGTCACGGACCTGCTTGATTTGGGTCGTCTGTTATCTTTTTCTTTTTTTGGTACAAAAAGGGGGATCAAAACCAAACAAACTGCAAACAAAGAGCAGCCGTCCTGAACCAAACGCTGTTTCCCATTGAGAAAAGAGAAGAGAAGCAGAGGCGTCCTGTTCGGTCTCCTCGTCCTCCTCAGGACATTTCAGTCTTTTGCGTTCTTTAAACTGCCATTTCAGTCCGAGGTGGGATCCTCTGCCGTCCAGAAGTCACAGCGGCTGATTCCTATTTGTTCTCTGAGTAGTACGGGTTCCCGTTGGGCAGCGAGGAGAAGGGGAAACCTCCGCTCCCGACAACCAGACGGCTGTTCATCTGTGAAACGAGAAAAGACCAACGCTGTAATAAAACTAATCCCAAACACCTCAGAGATATTTCAAGTCTCCAGAGAAGTGCTAACTAACAGATGACTTGTGATGGAAATGTTTTGCTTCAATCAAAAGATGCTCTAAATATCACAGATGATGATATACATGAACATTTGATAAGGAACTTTTAAATGTTGTAATTAAAGAATTGTGAGCACGGTATGTGGTGAGTATTTCACTGTATATTGAACATCCGGGACACAGTTACATCTTGAATAACCGGAGCCAACAGATGTAAAGTGATACACCGTGATGGTTCAAAGTGAGGCTCCAGAAACCGACCGATCTGTTGGTGACTTGGTCTTAAACTTAAACACTCCTTCCTACCCGCGTTTCTTACCTGTGTCTGTTCACTGAAGCTCAGGTACTGCTGTTGCTGCACCAGCAGACCGTCTGCGTCGAGACCAGCGGACATTTGGCGAGACAGCGCCGCGTCCTCTGGATTCGGGACAGCCGGCATAGACCCGCCTCCGGGCAGACCCTGGTAGAAACAGAAGGGCTTGGAGGGAATCTGGCTGCTGGCAGGGTTCAGCATCTGGCCGAGGTGCACTCCATTTACAGGCACAGGGGGGGGGGCGTTTCTGAACATGCAGCTACTAGAAGGTGCCAGAGGCGGCGGCTCCGTGTTCTGCTTAACAGGAAACGGTACATTTGAAGTCTCTGGAGTCCTGAACGTCGGCCTGCCGTTGACCCCAGGAGGAGGATTCCTCTGAAACCCTGACATTTGGTTGAGGCAGGCGGCCATTTGTTGGTGTCCACTTGCCATGAGCTGCTGCTCCAGCGGCCAAGACTGATTCTGATTGTCATTGTTTTGTGTCTGAAGTGCAAACTGGCCCTGCAGGCAGCTGGACGAGGAAGGATCCGCAGCAAAACCGGGTTTGTTTGAAATATTTTGGGTGTATGTTTCTGAAAAGGTGGCTTGGTTTGAGTTGTGGACAGAGGAGTTCCACTCGCTGCCCTGAAAGTTAAACACAGGATTTCTCTCTGCTCTTTGGTCCTGGAGGCCGATTGGTGGGTTGGACGTCCTCATCTGAAGGCTCTGGATTGGACGAGCCATTTGGTTGGAGTGAATCTGCGAGAAAGCTCCCAGGCTGTTGTCCTTGGCGGTGACTTGCAGGGCTCTAAGCTGGTTCTGTGTTTGAGGGCACGGGTCCACTCGGGACGGGTCGAAGGCAACCGGAGCGCCAAGGTTGCCTGTGGTGCTCAGTGGAAGACCAGCAGAAGTGGGCAGCACTTGCTGGGAGGGAATCTGCTGAAGGCTTGGACCGTTTAAACCAGAACTCAACTGAGAAAGATCCATGTGGGTCAGTTTCATCATCCCCAGGACCGGAGTCGGTTGTCCTGCTACCATCTGCCCTCCGTTTGGTATCAGCTGGTTCTGGGCCTCCAGAGGCCAGCCGAAGTTCTGCTCGTCACCCTGGTCAAGATTGTGGTTCTGGAGGTCCAGAGTGGAGAGGCAGGGTGGTATGTCATCCAGCTGATCTTGCAGCTTGAGGCCGCCCTCCCTGAGCTGCTCCTCTACGTAAGACAGGATGTCGTTGTTGAGAATGTCGTTCAGGTCTTCGCTCATCTCGCAGCTGCTGGCGCTCATCTTCAGCAGGGTGCTCTCCCAGCTCTTCAGCTCGTCAGGCCCCACGTCCAGGGCGTCGGGGAGGTCGCTGTCCCCGAGGATCTGCTGCAGGGTGTCCATCATGTCCTGAACCGTGGCCTCGGACTTCACCAGGCTTCCCATTACAGGTTTGGGCAGAGAGTCCATCCAGACATCTCCGGGGACGTTGACTGTGGCGTGGGTGTCCTTGAAGGCGATGTCGTTGAGGGAGTTCAGGCTGTTGGCGTTGTTGTGTTCACAGTAGAGAGACTGGTCCTGGTTCAGCATGCAGCCCAGTAAGGAGTTGGGGCTGACGGCGAACTCGTCTAACTTCCTCTGCTTGGGGGCGGAGCCCGAGTCGGGGATGTCGATGGTCGGAGCCACGTCGTACAGCAACGCCTCTCCGGTGGCAAAGTTAAACGGTAACTGCAGCCGGCGGAGGCGGAGCTGCTCCTCCCCTTCTTCATTTCTGCAACAACAACAACCAGAGTGGCGTTTAGAAGAACTGCGTGAGCCACTCATTCAACACTAACAGCGCTCTGGTTGTTAACTCACGTCAGCGCTTTCTGCCGGGCCACGATGAAGTCTGGCTTCCCTCCTTTAAAGACCAGCCTGGCGTTGGCCTGGACCCAGACCCACGTCCCAGTTTTGCACAGCAGCCTGAAGATGGTGAAACCGCTTTCTCCTGTTTTTATCACTGGACGTGACACAGACAGAGTCAGACCCGTCCACCCGAACATTCACGTTTCAAACCAGACAGTTTAAAAAGTCACATTTTGTTCCTGTAATAGTTTTATTATCTAGATCTTTATATCTCAAGCACAAACACAATAAAATGTGAAAGAAAGATCTTCTCATGTCAGATCAGATCAGATCAAGTCTTCAAATCGTTCATTTGTCCAACTTTTAACATGAGACAGAGCTGCGACGGCGTCTGACTCACTTCTGACGTGGTTGTCGGCGCAGTACATCATGTCTGCAGCGTGGATGAAGTTGTAGCCTGAACCTTTCATGCAGAGCTCGATTTCATTGTAACCCAGAACCACCTTCCCTCTGTAGAGGAGAACAAGTGCAGTTCAAGTGATGAAGACGATCTGTTTACCCCTGAACTCAAATAATATACAGATTTAAAGCTTTAAAGTTTTTATGTTTTGTTTTTCTATTTAAATAAATGTTTGTGATGTAGTTCTAACTTTTAATGTTTGTCATATTAATGAAAATATAACATCTGTGCGTGTCAGGAGGGGAAATGTGTTGTTTCTGTCTGCAGTCATCACACTATGTTATGTTAGTAAAGATGTGTGTGTACCTGGTGTCGATGCCCAAGGGAGTGAAGTCCAGCTTGTGTTTGGTCTGGAAGAGGAGCGTCTTGGACCGGATCTCCAGGATGGACGGCAGCTGCATCGGCGTGGCGATGGAGAACAGAGCGAGCTGCGGGGGAACCAGCGTCCCGTCCTCCGACAGCCGGTTCTGACCGTGGATGAACTTCAGCCGGCCGCGGAAGTTCAGAGCCTGGAGACAAACACACACATACAGCACCTTTTAAACATTACACGTCCTAAAAGGTTGGTCTGGCGTACCGACGGTCTCTGCTGTGTTTTACCAGGAAGCCGGAGGAGTTGTCGAGCAGGCAGCGGAAGCGGCAGCAGAAGTTTCTCTCCAGAAAGGCAGAGTTTTCTGGAGGGACGGCCAGGGGGTCGTAGGTCATCACGTTGGTGCTGATCTCTGCAGAGTCCTGCTCACCTGCAGCAACGATCACATATTGGTGATGATGATTACTTCTGTACCTTGGAGTAATTTGCCAAACTCCCTCAGACGGATTACAGCGGACTTACTGGGACTTTCTGCTGCGCCAGCCTGCTGGCTGGAGTTTGGGTTGAGAGCGAAGTGAAGCTGCCGTCTGAACAGAGCTCTGTCGTCTGTGTGGATCAACTCAAACACACTCTGATGGACGACGTCCGACTGAAAGCACAGAAACCTGTCATCATTTCTCTTTCACACATAAATATGAGACGCGTGCAGACTGTAAGACTCAAAGAATCTCAATTAATGCTAATTAAATCATCCACTTTGCCTTCTCTTCCAGGCTTTTTGAGACAAAGTTAACAAACTTGAATGACTCGAAATGAAGCAGCTGTTTGTGCCGTCGAGCTGCGTTCAAGTGTAAACACACACACACACATGAAGAGAGGATGAGGTGCTGAGAGAACCACACCTCTCGGCTTCTTCCTGCTACTCAAGCGTCGACAAACAAACCCGACGATACAAAGCCCTCCTTTGTCAGCTGCTGCTCGCCGGGCTCTGTTGTGTTCAAGGCAACCCTATAGATTTAGCTTTTTCTGCCACAACAGAAAGAAAAGGTCACATCTCTTCTTTTTACATGCAGTTTTATTTCTAGTGTGTGCTCTTTATCTCTTTTATTTTCTCCGTAACTGCATTTAGAGCGGCTCTATAAATAAAGTTTATCATGGTAAATAATAGTCAAAGCAGCTGGTGAGTTTTGGGCTTCAGCAGCCACTGTGGCCTGGAGAACAACATGTTTCCTGCCCTGATTAGCATCCTGACTTCAGACTGTGTCGTGGAAAAGCACTGGAGTGTATAGAAGTGTGTGTGTGTGTGTGTGTGTGTGTGTGTGTGTGTGTGTGTGAGCTGTTCACCACGTGCACTCCCCCCACTGCAGCAGACATCTATAACCCCGGGTTAAACGGATGTGTTTAGAGCTCTGAGCCAACAAAGCAGTTCAGTTCTCATGCACACACACACACACACACACACACACACCTGTTTTTACTGTATATCCTGTATATTAATATGTTGTGCTAAAAGAACATAAAGGTGGTTGATTTGGTAGATTAAGTCTTCTTAAATCACCCGAGTAAGACGTGTAGTCCAATGGGACCACCGGCTGTGTTGCAATGTGTGTGTGTGTTTGTGTGTGTGTGTGTGTGTGTATGTATGTGTATGTATGTGTATGTGTATGT
>JAVQJL010074835.1:0-21046 GCA_036024295.1 Nannoperca obscura | reverse complement strand
GGGAATGTGGGGGTGTCTGAGGGAGAGAGAGTGAATGAATGTGTGGGTGTCTGAGGGAGAGGGAGAGAGAGAGTGTGAATGTGGGGGTGTCTGAGGGAGAGAGAGAGAGAGAGAGAGAGAGAATGTGGGGGTGTCTGAGGGAGAGAGAGAGAGGGAGAGAAAGAGAGAGAGAGCAGCTCTGTGCTGACTGATGATGATGATGATGATGATGAGTGTCCCCTGACTGCAAATCCAGACAGCCTCGCTGGAGCTGCATGCGTTGCAGGACTGGGAGTTTTGTTTTAGCACACGCCCCAGATACAAGCAGAGGAGCTGCAGGGAGATTACTGCAATTCTGTCAGCCCCCCCCCCCCCCCTACACACATACAGTATGTAGCCTATTCAGTATCATTCAACCATAACGTATTTCCTTCACATCCATATTTCTCCTTTTCTTGCCCGGTCTCTAACTGAGACCTGCTTACTCTCACATGGATGGGGCCATTCACCAACTGACAGAGGTGCATTTGTCTTCAGGGCTTGGCGCGTGCTGTGTTGGTTATGAAGAGACTGAGGTAAAGATTATCTGGAGGACATGATCTGTATCTGGCCAAAAGTAGGCTATGCAAGTCTGTTCACTGTTACTTGTTTGTGCTTCTGTTCTGTAGCTGTTTTTTTCTACAGGCCACTTAGTTACAATAAAGGGAAATCTCACTGTAATAAAGCTTATGATATTTCAGACAACAGCGTGCTTTCAACTTTGTGTTTGTCTTTGAAGAGTTTGAGGAGGGCACTTTCCTTTTTTAACATGACATTGCTCCCACGCACAAAGCCATGTCTGAGTTCGGTGGGAACAAAGTCCCGACCTCAACCCAACCCACACCTCTGGGATGAACTGAGATAGAAATACACCAAAAGCTCTCCCTACTGAAGGAGGTGGATCTTTTATCTTCCTCCCTCTCATCTCTCTTCCTTTAATCACTCCGATGACATCTTGTCATGGTAACGTATGTGTGCTGTAGGGTGTGATGGCATGTCTGTTATAGCTTTCTCTTTCTCTTCTACAAACAAGTGATACACTATAGGACCACATCACCAACTACATAACATTTCAGCACTGCATGATTGGCTAAGCCCTGGAAAGGCTCTACTTGGCATGTCTGTGTAGAATTACTCTCTGCATCAGTGCAGGTAATGACAAGGATTTGTTTTGGGAAACAAGATGTCGACTGCCAAATGAAAAGTGTGTTTCTGTTATCAGCTTGTTTCCTGACCACAATCCCTTTCTTGTGATTTCACTTGTTTCCAGCTGCTGGTCTGGTCAGCCCTGCCTGCCTCTTCCCTCTTTCTCCCCAGTGCTGTGTCCTGACACCTGCTCGCACATCCACCTTTATTTATACTGGAGAGAGGGTTTCTGGGTGTGTGCTTATGCTTATGTGCTAATACAAAAATATTAGCAGGGTAATGCAAAGCCCCACGAGTGTCACGGGAAGCCATTGAGGCAGCAGGGGAAGGACCAGGAGTACAGACAGATGGAGGCTCCAGCCGGACAAAGGTTCATTTAACAAAACTCAGAAAGAATTGACAATGAACCAACAGGGAACAAGCGGAAGGGACCAGTGTGTGTGTGTGTGTGTGTGTGTGTGTATATATATATATATATATATATGAAAGTAGACAAGGAGGAACACAGGCAGGAAACTGAGACAAAGACAAGACACCAGAGACAGACACAGGAAGTTTCAAAATAAAACAGGAAAACACAATAACCAACAAAAGGTCATGCTGGGGCATGACAATGAGAAGCCAATTTATCCAGTTAAGTCTTTTGAGCCACTTGGTTTGTTTCCTCTTCAGTCTATAACTAGGAATCTGATTATGTTCATGTTTTCACTGTGCTTCTTGTGTTCTTTCGAGGGTCAGACCTCCTTTGTAAAACCACAGTAACTTGCACTTACACTGAATGTTATGTGAGAAAGCATGGCACACTTCCCCCCCTCTGTTTTCCATTAATGTGAGTCCTACACTAAAGGTGAAAGTAACTTACTGTCCTGCTAAGCCCGTAGGACAGTAGTATGTTTGTGCCTTTTTAAGTCACATATCTAGCAACAACAACAAACATTGCCTGCTTTCAAATCACTGTAAATTGAATACTTTGAATGTTTGACTATTATCCAGACACAAAGAGCTATTCTACCTTATTGCTTTGGGTGCTGGTAAGTTGGGTATGTGTCATTAGTTTTGACATTTTATAAATACAATGATGAATCAATGAATCATCAAAATGGTTACTTAATGACTAAAATGATTGGCAGGTGCAGCCCTAGCATGTTGTAACCTGGCAAGTGGATAGCCTAAACAAGAAAGAGGTGCATCAACAGAGAAAAGGATGTCATGTCTCTAATTTGAGTGTATTACTGTAAGTCACCCTGTGTATCTAAGTTATAAAAGGATTCACAACTACTTCACTGAGTTGAGTGAAATGTGAAGCTGTATGTTTGTATTTTTCTTTATAGATCCGTGTTTGGTTAAAATATTCTCTAAGGAGACACTGGGGATGAAAAGGTTTTAATCTAGAAGATTGAACAATGTTGATTTTTTTGGTTTGTTTTTTGGTCAATGAAACATACATGAATCTATATGAGAGAGGATAATTGTGAGTGTGGAACTGACAGTGCAAACAGGCCTAGCCCTGAATAAGACTTGGGGGCTGGGAGTAGAACTGTCTCTGCTTGGAGAATCTGGTGGTGGACAGGACGGGAATACTGGGCTGGGACCATTCCAGGTAAAGACGTGGAGGTGGGGTGTTTGGAGAATGCCTGGGCTGCTTGATGCTGGATAGCACTCAGATCAGACCACATCGCCCTCATCTGGGCATTCAGAGAACAACAGCAAGGACATGGATCTACACGTAATATGACAAAAAACAACCTATCAAACCTGAATACAAAGTGAGAATAAATATACTGTATGTGCAGCCTTAGAAAGGGAGTCCCTCGTTCCTCAGGTTTCTTCCATTTCCGGTTAAAGAACCTTTTGGCTCAAATGAAGAAATTCAATTTCCCCGAGGCCTTTTCCCAGCACACACCTTGACTTGTCACAGTAGGAAAAGCACAGGTGTTACTAAAAACATTAACAATGGCTCCGTTGTAGTCAAGTATCCCGGTAAACACTAACACAGTGACAGTGAGCTGCATGCGTGTTAGGAGCCTGAAACTGAAGCAGCTAATTCATTATTATTTACATATGTGCTTTCCCACACATTTACAGTGTCATGGCTTTATTTTGTTTATTCAGGGACACTGGTTTCTGTATTTTATACATTTATTTAAGGAACTGTGTTTTATGTTATATTAATCCTATAAGTTATATAATAGTTGTGAGTTGTGGTTGTAATGTGTGTGGTAATTGAGAGACATGTGTTACACCGTCAGAGATACCAGCAATAAAACTGACAACAGTAAAAAGAGGCATGATGTTCATTTTGTTGTTTTGTCTTCACAGAATTTGTTCTAAATGGGCTAAAAAGGCAAACATTCTGGAAATGTCTTTCCAAACACAAGTATTTGATTCTACACCAGCATTCCTCTGAATTAAAATTGAATTGACCTAAATCGTCACTTTGCTGATGATTAAAGTTACAATGTTTTTCACATCCATGTAATAAATCTCTACTGTTGTGGCCTTGCAGGTTCTGAGCTCCAGGCATCATGCAGTGCAGCCTGAGGCTCACTAGGTGACAGACACACTACCTCTTCCATGTAACATTTCACATGCACACACGTTCTCACACACACAAACACACACACACACACACACACACACACACACACAAAGGCTCTCTTCTATACAACCAGCAATAATGAAAAGTAAGTTGTTTAAGGAGATTGCTGAATGTTTATTTAATGTTTTCTAAATTAGGTTAGTCACACAGATACAATACAGAAACCACATCCTCAATACAACTGACACTCATACAGCACATAGCATTTTCCACATTATTGGGTGTTAATTTTGCAGTAAAAACTGGATACACAAGTGTTGATTGGAGCGTTGTTTGCTTACTCACACAGCCGATGTGGTGACTTTTCTTCAGTAGGTGTGGACGTCTACAAAACTCTGGGACTTGTTGATTTTTATAACAACACCAGCTATAGTGTGCAAGCTAATGGCGAGGTCATTTTGTTTAGAAAGCTATGTGATGAAATCATGTTTCTTCAGTATTATGTTCCCTTCATCTCTGCAGATGTGGTCAAAAGACATGATGGGTTTTGCTCTAAAGACTGAGACTAGTAACGCTGAGGTTCTGACAAGGGTTGCAAGGTTTATGACAAGACCAAAGCTACAGCATTTATTCTGCCAGTTTGTTAACTCGTCAAACCAGTTTAACGGTTTTGAAAGAAATGGACAACTGTATGTCATAGAGGATATCTGCAATGGGTTTGTTTGCCCATGAACAAAGTATGCTGGTCTGCCTGGCTGTGTGGCTCTGGGGGTCCACCACCTGTATAAACAGTGTGTGGATGAGAATATGATACAGTAACACAAGGCCAAGTTTGAGAGAAGAGGAGAGTGTGAAGAGCAATGCAGTTTATGTTAGAAAGTGAAAGAAACTCTATTCATGCACACACCCACATGTATCCAGGAATTCAGACCGTACCTATGCTGATATCTCCTTCAGGTACATCATCTGCCTGCTTTCCCTCCTCTGCCTTTATTTAACCCCCTGTTTCTACAATAAAAGGCTGCTCCTATCTTATATAGGTACCTAGCTATGGCAGGCTACAAGTCAAGCATGTTTCAAGAGAATAGAAACAGACGAGAACTCAAGATTCACACAAAGCAGCAGATAATTAGAAGTAAAAACGGGGAGGGGATGTCTGGTAAGAAAAAAAGAGAACATTTATTCAATAACAAATATTTGGACAGGATGCTGCTGAAAGGTTTAACTGAACAAATACAACTATTATAACTATTACAATATGTCAAATACTACTGTGAGCATTCTGTCTTTGATTTGGTAAAGCAGTTGTCATCTATGTATAAAAACAACATATTATAAGTATCTTTATGTATGTTTTCTATATGTAATCATGCTCTGTATATGTAAAATGTTATATACTGTACAACATGGGAGCCCCATGTTGATTTGCTGTGGTCAAAAGGTAACAACCTGAAGAGGGAACACTGGATCAATTTCAAAAGTCTCTTTTACATTTTACCAATCTTTCCTCGTCGCTTTCTCTCATGCTACTGGAGGAAACACTTTAATTCCCTCCTTTTATCACCCCTCCACCAATGGCCAACGTGAGGAAATGAGTCAGAAGCGAGGAGGGATAGGGTTACTATTAACACTCAGCCCTGGGCTGCGGTTTAGTTATTAGTTCTGTCAAGCTGTGCAAAGCTGTAAACAAACAGCCGAATTGAATTTTCAAAATTAGGCTTTTATTGAAAAACGCATTTCCTCATTTAAAAAATATTACAACTCTCTGCCATATTTTAAATATATATAATTATAAAACTTTATTACAATAAAATATATTGAACTAAACACGATTTCATGCGTTTGCTATCGTTTACCCTTTTTGTGCTTTTATTTTGACGGTTTGCTCAAATGGTTTCCGGTACAACTCGGACTTTTTCTAGCTTGTTTGACGCAGCTCATTAACAGCTGCCTGGTTGCTAGACGACTCAATCTGCAACACTCAAATGAAAACAGTAATCCCTACATGGAAACAAAACGATATTTTAACGGATTTCAGGAAGCTATGGTCAACAGTATCTATCGCCGCACCGCCGGCTTACTACGTGGAGAATCCGCAGTGTTGTGGACGAAAACCCGAGTTGTAGCATAGCTAACGTCTCTTTTGTCGCCCCATGTTTTTACTACTAGCAAGAGAGGAAACCTCAAGTGCGCTTTTTGACTTGAAAAAATGAGAGGGTTACACACGGAAAAAGTCAAGTTTTCCAACTTAACGTAACCTTTGCTTGCCAGCAATGTTTAGTGCAAATGCTAAGATGTCTCAGGAGGCGAGTGATGTTCAAACAGATGAGGACTGCGAGGAGCTGGTGAGTCCTTAGCTTTGGTTAGGTCAAGAACACAACTGACTTTGTCGCGGAATCTAATAAGAATCAGAATCAGAATACTTTATTGATCCCAGAAGGGAAATTGCTTTTTGATACAGTTACACTGCTCAATAAATTTATTGAAAAAAGAATAATAAACAGTAGAATAAGATGCGTTTAGTAAATTAGTAGTTTGAAGCCTGTTGTTGTGCCATTTAGACCACGTGTGTCCATATTGATTCTGTAACCCAAACAGCACACAACACACAACACAGTCGTTCATGGCAGTCCTCACTACTTTTGGCTCGTGACACCTTAAATTGACTACTGGTAATACTTTGAATGAGTGTTGAGAGCATTTCAACCAAATCCTTCTTGTTGTTTGTCGATTTGTTTGTCTCATTTTGAGGACTTTTAGAGATCTATAGTGTTAAGCATTTCACAAGAAAAAGAATATTTCATCTAAATAGAATACTTTGTGTAACACATAACATTGTTTTATTAATTTAATCATGTTAATCTTAAATACCCTCACGTTTATTATGTTGACCCCTGGGGGTCCAAACACCGCCAGGTGTAACTTGACAGACACAAAGGAAACAGGTGAAACATTTCAAAGACAAACCTGCGTTTTTTTAACATTACAGATTGTTTTCTCTCTCCCTCTCTCTCCCTCTCCCTCCTGCCACACCAACATAGGCTGAGGACGGCTTCTCTTTTTCTGCTGACATTTTGGAAAAGGTAAACAACTGTTAATGATGAATTCCATCTGTGACACAACAGTTTACATAGTTTATCTTTATAACTTTTTTTCTGCTGGGGTTAATGTCTTGCTTTAGACATATGTTCTGCCTCACAGTTAAAATTGATTAATACAGCTTTCCTTTTCTTTAACGCCTTTTTATTTGTTCACTATCAGAGAACAAGGAGGGACAAGAAGAGATCTTCTGGCAAGCCTCCTCCTTCCCCAAGTAAGACCTTCTCAGCTGCTGCGTCGGGGCTTTTTGCAGTTACTGTAACAAACGCTCTTTGCAAATCGCTTGATTGTTTATACTCAGTGTGTATATGTGTAGGGTCTCCATACCTCTCCAGTCTGAATGTGAACCCCAGAAGAGCAGTGGTGGCGGCCTGGAGACTGCCGAGGGCCTCCCTGGGGGACACCAGAGGGGACACGCCTGGGGAGATTGGCTCAGCTTGCCTTACATCCTTTAGCAACGGCCACGGTAGGAAACGACTGTACAAAAACAACTGAAGCTCAGCAGACAGTGTCTCTCCTCAGGGGGGGTGGGGGGTGATGGAAAGAGAGATGGACAGAGCGAGACCTGCGAGACTCAGACTCAGTTTGTTCAGCTGATTTCCATTTGGCTCAATCTTTCTGGGATTTCACAAAAACTAAATCAGTTCTATTGCATTATGCATACGTGTTATTTAATACATTTTTATATTGAGCAAAAAATGTGGACTGGTGAAGCTTGGGGGAGTGCTCAAACTACAAAGTGTTCTCTAAAGATGTGAAATGCATGAGTCAGATGGAGTATCGACTTGTGCTGTGAAATATCTTGAACCTTTTTTTATTTTCAGAAGTGTTGCAGACACTGAGATCAGAGTGCGACGTCACGCCGGAGCTCCTCAAACAGACCTTGAGCATGAGGAAACACAAACCTCTCCACTCTGGATCCAATGGTGAGAGAACGTGTAGGTGTGTCACAATGACAAATGAAGTAAGGAAAAGTGGAGACATTGGTCAGAGGTATAGTGCTGAGGATGGGAGACAGTATCAGACTGGATAGTGAGGGTGATATTATGAAATCACCACCATCAGGTGAGAGTGTGACTGGCTCAGCCTGTGTGATTATGTTTTATCTCCCCATTTGTCCCTGTGTGATGCAGGCTTCACCTTCAGCGCGGGGGACCACAGAGAGAAGGAGGACATGTACGAGGAGATTATTCGCCTCAAGAAGGTAAGGAGTTAGAAAATGAATGTGCATCCTGATACAAAACACACACTTTGATAGAACACAGTGTGCATCGGTGGAGTCAGGGTGGAGCAGGTTTTCAGAGTATACCGCTTTACGTTCTGTCTATGATGTTTTTATTGTGTCTGTCTCCCCCCCCCTTAAAGTGTAAGGTTTGATTTACTATAACTTTTAGCTCTTTTACCTGCATTATTAGTGGCCACTGCCCAGGGACTACATATGGAAATGCTTGGGTTTGTTTGCTTTTAGCAATATGTGGTACTATGTGTATCGTGCATTGTCCCTGCTAAAATGAACAATAAATAAATACAAATGTCAGGCCTGTCTTTATGTGCGTGTGATTAGTCGTTCGTGCTGTTCTCTGCAGAGTCTCCAGGCACAGAAATCTGACAACCAGCAAATGAAAGCCAAACTACGCCGCCTGGAGGAAGATAACGCTAAAAGAGAGAAACAGATAGAAGAACTGTTGGATCCTTCTAAAGTATGATCAGAAAATTGCTACTGTTTTTTAGTTATAGAAACTGAACAACAGATATATTTTGAAAACATTTTTTGCTCTATAGGGATCTGAATATACTCGTAGTTTGGTGGATAAGAAAAAAGAAGGGAGTGTGGTGAGTATGTCCACTCTGTTGATGACCATGCCATAGATTCTTTTTATAGTGATTTTACACCGATTTTGTAAAATGTATTCTATCCATCGAGGTTCTCAATGGGCTGAAACAGAGAATCCTGAAGCTGGAGCAGCAGTGTAGAGAAAAAGAAAATGCCCTAAGGTGAATCACTCTCACACCTTTGCACAAGTCCATTTGGTTTACGCGTGAAGCTGCGTAACTTACAGGTTAATCACTTTTTCTCTCCCAGTAAACTTCAAAGTGAGCTGAGGACCACCAACCTGGAGGAGCTGAAGATCACAGTAGAAACCTACTATGAAGAGGTAACATCTATGCCTCTGGATACAAAATGTCTGCTTTTTGCTACTTTTCTGCCTGAAAGTTAAAATAAAAATCATTTGGCACGTTGTTATCTTGTTATCCTCACGTTTTACTTTGGCTGCAGAGCGCGAGCTCAGCTGTGGAAAAAGAAATCTCACCTAACTTGTAAAGTGTGTGTATGTGTGTCTCGTCTTTCAGATCCAGAGGCTGAGGGGGCTTCTTGAAGCTGCAGAGAAAAGGTATCCATGCGTCTTGGCCTTTCATTTGTGCTGGAGTACAAATCGCATCTTAGAAAGTTATAACGGCCTCTTTCAGCCGGATGAAGTGACCCTGAATAATCCTGTGTTTACGTCAGTCTCTCGGGTGTAGGTGGGCCATAAGACATGGGTCTGGTCCAGTGCTTTGGTATAATTGTTATCATGGGCTTCTATCTAATAATAATTCTAGACTTAATAGAGTTACTATTGAATTATTATGGGATTACTGTAATCCTTTAGTTTTGGCTGTGACTTCATGCACTCTGGTATTTTTTATCTCCTGGGTACCTGAACATGATTGTAGGTTGTTGGATTAGGGCTGGTTGCCGCATTAATTATTTTTAATAAGACTCAAATAATTCCAAAGAAATTCTATAAAGATGTCGTCCTTTGAAATATCACGTTGAAATTTCTGTGTAAATATGGCAGATTTCGGGGGTTGCAGGATTTGTGATGAATGTTTAAAAAATATTGTCATCCCTGCAGTTATTATCTCTGTCTTTCTCATGAAATCTCTCTCTCCCTGTCTCCAGCGGTCGAGCCGAGAGTAAATGCTCCCAGAGGCAGCAGAAAGCTTTAAGCTCCATGGTTCATCGTCTGTCCGAGAACTTGAAGCAGCTCCAGCAGGAGAACACAGCGCTGAGAGAGGAGCTCAACACCGACAGTCCTGCAGGAGGAATCAAAGGTCTTTACTCGCACAACAAACCCCACTAAACTGACCATATTAAGAAGGCATTTACATTTTTATCTAGTCATTTTTATCAATTTCTAGTTTTACTTTTGCTGTATATAGGTCTAAACCTGACACCTTTTTCTCTGTACACTCCATCTTGGTTTATTTTCTACCCTGTTCTGCTGCCGCACATGAAACTGTGAGGTGTAGTGATCATAGAGTGAACCTACTGAACCCTAGAAACCTACTGTGTCTCCCAATATTGTGACATGTGAAAATGTATAAAAAGCTGGAGTGAAATAATTATTTTGCAAAATGTATTTCATAAAGAAGGTATAAAATAAGAGAAATATTCTCAAATGTATTTTACACATTTGAAGCTTGTCATCTCAGCAGAAAACCGACAGTATTCTATTTAAAGTTTGATCAATTTCTAACCCTTCATAAAAGAATATTGTGGTATTGTAATGCTGATGAATAAAGTGTGTGTGTGTGTGTCCTAGGCTACAGAGAGTGGAGTAAACAGAGACTGTTGAGAAGGCTGTTGGAGGTGGAGAAGGTGAGTGAACACTCTAGTTTGTCCATGTAAACACGTGTGGAACTGTCTCACATGGATAGCAGCTTCATCACAGACCGACTCCTCTCTCCTCCTATCAGAGGCTGGAGGACTGCAGAAGACACGCCCAGTCATCAAAGAACGGTGGCCGATTGGATCAGGAGGTCCAGGCCACACCCACTGAGATTCTGGGGTTTACCATAGCAACAGAGGCAGTGGCCTCTGTGGGAACGATCACTGAGGAAAGGGAGGAGGTTGCTGATCTGAGAGAAGGCCTCAGCCAATTGGAGAAGGAGAAGGCAGAGCTTCAAGAGACGCTGTCAAGTAAAGAGTGAGTGAGATGCTACTCAGTTTACCTACAGATTTTATATATGATATACAGTATTTCCACCTTAATAAATGTTACTCATGTAAATTCATGATCTACACCTGAGGGAGAAAACCGTTGCTTTGGGCACAGAGCCATTGAATTGTGTTCTTAAGACTGAATCTGTGTTGTGTTTTCAGTGATGAACTGAGGCAGCTGAGGACAGAAAGAAAAGAACGAGAGAAAGAGACAGATGGATGGAAAGCTGAACAGACAAAAGAGCGGCACAAAGAGAGACAGCAGCATAAGTATGGTTTAATAGTGATGTGCCATTAATTTGATTAAATGATGCGTGGTTTTATACGATTTGTAGAGTTCTGCTTGTTTTTCAAATCAGAACACATATACATGTACATATAAAAGGACTGTCACCGACTACTGTTGGATTTACATCTGACACTGTAATTTTATGGGGAAATCTATTTATGCCCATCGTGCAGATCACAGCTGATGCCTCTGTCACACAGACGCTTTGTAGTTGCATCAAAAATGCCCCAGCAAACACAGTTGGCATCATCATAAAGAGCCACTGGAGAATTGTCTGTATGCAAATAATGTCTAAATATGTAACAGCCAGGCAAGAAACAGAGATGACTGAAAGAGACGTGGCAGTGTACGTGGTGGTCAAGTCAATATTAGAGAGAAATTAATTCACAAAGACGAGTTGTTTACAGATGCAGTTGTATTCTGCTCAGCTGGAAAGATTCACGTTGTTTAACTTGAACAAACTAGCTAACTAACAAGTCTAAAGGTTGTTTGCAACGAAACTGATATTGATACTGACATGCAATTGCCAACCAGTGCTAACCTACACTAGATGTGTTTGCTGGTGTGTCTTATGTATTATTTGTGTGTCTCAGACAGGAGTTGGAGCAGTTGTGGGCGAGGATCCAGACTCTGGAGAGCGGAAATAAACCTGCACAAGCTGAGCTGTCCTCTCTCTATGCCACATCGCCCGAGGACAATGAGGACGCTCGGGCTGGAGCAGGTCTGGAGGAGGGAGAAGAGAGGGACACTGGAGGTAAAGAGAAGGACTGGGAAGGAGATGAAGAAGAAGGAAGAGAAAAAGCAGCGTTGGTCATCCAGACAAACTGGAGGGAGCACAGAAATAGCGTATGTAACACATCACAATTATGTAAAAGAAGTTACTGACACAGAGAAATATTATATAAAAGAAACGACGCTTTGTCCCAGATTTCTCTTTCTGTCTCCATCTCTCTGCTTTCTATCTTAAGGACCTTGTGATGTTGCAGTCCGCATTAAGAGGACACTTCCAGAGAGAGACACAGCTCAAAGACCTGCTGAAAGACACACAGAATAAGGTTTCAGACTCTATCACTCTATACCCACTGTAAGAAAGTACAGTAATGTTATACACAATATTTCTCTCTCTGTTCTGTTGGTGTGTTTTTTTATGCAGCGTTGGTATCAGTGAAGAAGTCATGTGAATTGTATTTATATTGCCCAATATCACAACAGGATAGGACAATAGGGCTGTCCGACCTGATGGACACGTCTCTCTAGTGGTTCTCAATCTTTTGTAACTTAACCGAGGACCACCTTTCCAAATAACTGAGGAAAAAGATCCCGGGTGCTTTGTTTTAAGTGTCTCTCGAACTTCTTTGGTTTTAGAATTCAGTTTAGCTCTAGAAGAGATACGCTATCTGCAAATGCAGAACAGCTAACACAAACCATGACACCGCAGTCATCGAGAGCTGTTTGTGTTACGGAAATTAGGATGTGCATCACGGCATCAAAGAGGTTTAGCACTGACTTTCTGAAGCCCCGAGAATAAAGGATGTGCAAATGAATCTCAAATCACACATTTACATTTTTGCTTGTTCATCTAGACATCATTATGGACAGACTTGTGCTGAAATAAACAAGAGTTGCAGCTCAGTGAAATAATCACTAGATGGCTCTAAAAAGCTTTTTCCATGAGTCTACAGTAATCTGCGTGTGTCTCACCACATACGTTTACCCACTGAACATCCCTTGTCCCTATTTCTTTCTCCCTTTTGCTCTGTCCCTTCATCTCCTCTTTTCAGGCTGTAGAACACACAAGCCGCAGTGACGTTGCATCCTCCATAGGAGAGCTGGATGTGGTTGCCTTGACGATGATACAGTCTGCGTTCAGGGGACACTTGGCTCGCTGTAGTCTTGCAATAGAGAGGTGACTCATGTGTACACAGACAAATGTTAAAAGAACAGATCCCGTCAAACCTACAGTGCATTTTGCTGCATTCATTGTGCGTGTGCGTGTGCGTGTGCGTGTGCGTGTGCGTGTGCGTGTGCGTGTGCGTGTGTGTACATGCGACCATCTCCTGTCCGTATGTATTTCAGCCCTCTTGAGTGTAATGGCGTGCCGGTTTGACGCCGCTGAAGCGTGTCTTTGTGCATGTTTGCGTGTGTAGTGTGAGTGAGCACCTCAGAAGATGGATGCTTTCGCTGGAGTTGCATCGTTTTCAAGAAGCACCAGTCCCCCCCCCCCGTCTCCGTTCTCCATCTCTGTCCGATCCCCGTCAGGTGTGAGCGTAGCTTTACCTGCCATGCAGATGCTACCAAAAATAACACAGCATACTGGCGTTGTGTAAGTGTGTGTGCACGTGTGTGTCCTCTCTCAGAGGAGCTGTAGCGTTGATGTGTTGGTGGGCCGACGTCTGCGGGCCCCTGTACCCCACCCTCTCAACTACGCCTTTCACTTTTGATCAAAACCATGATGCCTCACTCCACTACCTGCTCAATGCTTAAAGGCCGTCTGAGCCGCTCTAATGGATTCTGTCATTTTGGGCCAAAAGTAACTTATTTCCTTGACGTCGGATCAGAGCCGGCGTGCACACGCTGGGGCGTGTTGGCATCCTCGCTGTTGTAGCGATGGGAAGCTGCCGTGCACCGCTCCTGCTCCGAGCAGGGATCTTTGTGTATGAGATGTACAGCTGAGTGTTTCTGGGAGTACAGCCGGGACCCGAAGCCTCGTCCTCGTGGTCTGAGATTGTGAATTGTGGCCAGAGTTGGAGGTCATTTGAGGGTCAAACGTAATGCTTTCACTAAGTCCTCGCTGCGTTCAGCCTGCTGGGTCTGTTTTTAGCTTTTTGACAGATTTATCAAGCATACTTTTTAAAGTTGAATGTTATAACTGTAGGGATCGTGTTGTGTTTAGAAGTTGTCTTTCTTTAGTAATTAAATTAAAGAACTAATGACAACAGATCAGACAGAAGAGCTCTCTAAACTCCTTCATGCTTATATTTGAAAGTTCGATGGACGTTTCTACGCGACACTTGCTTGTTGATATAGAAGAAGATGGAAAAGAACAGAAGATGAGTATAAGAAGACATTTAGAAGTGCTCACCCTCCACACGTGCACCTATACATTAGACAGTCATTTAAAACATCTTAAACTGCTCTCCCATGTTAGCAGAGGGCTGTTTCTGCTGTGATGTGCAACTCATAACATCATTATTTTAATACCAAACTAAACACACTGAGATGATTAATGAAAGCCAATGTTTGTACTTTTGATCAAAATGATCAGAAATCACTAAAAGATTTTTTGTATCTGAAATGTCTGGTTTCAGTTTTTATGTAGTGCGAGTAGTATTGACCAATCACGTGTGAGCTGGCTTCGGTTGCATGCAGGTAAACTGTCCGCGCGGCCAACCAATGTTGTCAATATGCCTTTTCAGGGTTGGACTGCAGTTTCTTCCTTCCTGGCAGCTTTGAGCAAAGTCACTCATAGCTTCTTGAGAAGTCTCTGACAATAGGCACCGACAGAATGGTCAGGGCAACAACATAATGTACATTTAACTCGGTTTAGGTAATAAACTAACCAGCAGAGGTAAGTGGAGCCCCGTTTATAGGCAGTTTCATTGGAATTGCTTTGCTAGGAAACAGTTTGGATCCACGTTTATTATCAACTCTGCAACAGGAAATCAACGTGGACACATTCAGAAGGTTTTGTTTCTGTCCAGACGGTGAAACTGTCAATGAAAATAGAGCCCGTGTTACAGATTAATCTCATAATGGATGAGCTGCTGAGGTCCCGCAATCTTCCCACTCTCATCTGTAATAGTATTTGAAACTTTATCTCTTTTTTACGATTTGATTTCTTGATATTTGGCTCTCATCGCAGTAACACACCGGCCACCTGGCTTTGACACAGACTCTTGTAACTGGATTGTCACAAGTCCACCACAGCAGACGTTGAACCCGTACCTCGGGGGTTTCAGATTCATGAATTCAACAAGCCAACTCTGGTCTCTCCACAGCGAGTGACAAGCACTCACATCCACGGCTAGTCTCTGGAGCTCAGCCTCACTCTGCAGCGCTAAACGGCTAAAATGTAAAAGCTTTCATGTACTTGCTTGTATCCTAGTGTCTCAAAATAAGCCAAAGTGCTCCATTTGACATCGTGGGTTTGGTGGGAAGTGTGCGGACATGTTTCGTGGCACCACACAGGGACGGCAGGTGGTAGAAGGAGTAAAAAGATAAGAATCACCTTCAAAATTATATATCCTTCTAGAAATATGTTGGACAATACACACAGGAGAGTTTAAACTGCACTATTTACTGATTATCTCCTGTTTTTTACCATTTGAACACATGTAAAGAAACATGTCCATGGATGATAGAATAGCACAGCCTGTACCTGTTTATTAAGGCTGTTTGGACGTGATGTCTTCCCGTCGTGTTAGACTTTAAAGAGCGACCCTTCATCAGCCAGTTCCCTCGGTTTTGAACAGCCAGCAGGACTTCGTGCCTCCAGTGTGAGCAGAAACATCATCCACTTCACACACACAATTACCTTGTCACACACACACTGACAGGGCTCATTTCTAGACATTTGACCTCATCAGCCCCCCCCCCCCCCCTCCATCCCTCTTTTCAGCAATCCAATCCCACACAGGTTTGGATAAATGGCGACTGCGTCTTGCTTTCTCTGCTTTGTGTAATAGGATGTTCGGAGGAAAAGAAACAGGTGATTCAGTGGCTGTATAATAAGTCTACACTTGATCAAAATGGAGGCCAGTACTTGCAGTTTCCTGCGTGCTACAAGGTTTTATTCCTGCCTGAAGGGGTATCGATTCTGTCTTTTAAAGTCATTTAAACTTTATCATTAGTACATAGTGGCAGAAAGTGAGAGAGGAGGAAGTGAATGAATTATTATACAAACTTCAGGTCGGATTCAAACCAGTGGCTTGTAGTTAAATGAAATGCACCTTCAGTCAGCACTGCAGCCTTGGGGTTATTGATCGTCTGATGTCAAATTGTCTTGGAGGAACAGAGATCCTATTATGATCGATGCAGACCGAAGGGATCAGCAGCGACATGGCATTCTTTTGTTAGTCCAACTAGCAGTTTAATAAGTTCTCGGGTGTTGAGGCGGGCGCAGGGGTCCCCAGGGTGCTATGATGGCAAGCTTGTTCATTCCTGTGTACCGGAGTTTGTATGGACACTGGAGATTTCTAATGCATTGTACCAAGCAGCACTAAAGTGATAGTCGCCAGCGTCTGGTTTTTAAATGTAAGGCACGTCACCCGTCCCAACAGCCCATCGGCTCGAAACAACGTCAGCTGGTCATCTCAACCCTCTTGTTTTAGTAAGTAACTCACCACCGTTATCCTCATTTATAGTTTTAAGACGTTATATCCAGCTACAGAACAAGCCTGGAAACTGTAACTCCTCTTTCAACTCGTCTCGTTGCGAGTCTTTTGGTTTAGTTCGAGTTCAGCGTCTAATAATGCTTAAATAATCCTGTCCTACATTAAAAGTCTGGTTCACCTTTAGCTCCACTCATATTAACCAGCCCTGCTTTATACAAATAATCAATCCTGATTCTTCTTCTTCTTTTGTAAATCCATATTAATCCATTGCTCTACATTGCTTTGCGTGACTTCCTGTGTGACTGCAGCTCCTGACATCAGCTGGATTATATCCGTGACATCCACGGGGCCTGTGGAGACATTATTTCCTGATCATCTGGTGTGAGCAGTACAGTTTGGAGCCTGAATAATCTGAAACGTGCAGCGTTTACATGTGATGCAGTTTCAGGATCGATGAGGACTTTGAAAGTCCTCTCCAGCCTAAAATAGAGCCTGAACACCACAGTAACTGTAGACCGGGCTGTTCCTGTGTGAGATTAACGTTGGCTCGCTAACAGTGTGCCTGATAAGGACGAGCTCGGGGAAATGCAATTGGCAAATGGAGGCATGTTTTTGATTGTGGGGAGGATTGTTGTAGGCCAGTACCATAGTCGTATCACTCAGACGTTGTATAAGTGCTATTTCATCAGCGGCCACTGCGTTGTTATTAAAGCTGGATGTGATTGTGCTCATTGGCTGACAAGATCACGTCGTCTTTCAGTGATAAGCCACTGACGGGCTTCCAACTGTCTAGCTGAGGCAGCTCCCGGTTACTGAAAATGGCGCCAAACGGCACTCTGACGGCCGCCAGTTGTCCCTGTTGCTGTGGTAACCCACGTAAGAATGGCAAAAACAGCAGTGATTGGGTTTCTGTGGTAACTGCTGACTTCTGCTATTTTTGTCTCGAGCTCTGTGGTAGCGGCTGGAAGTTGAGCGAGGCTTATTTTACATCACTTTATGTTGCATCTCGTGGAGGAGACACTGATGTTTTCTAATGGATCCTGACCTTTTGGCCATAAATCCTCCACTCAACAGATGCAAGATCTGGAAACATCTTTGTTAAGCTTGCTCTGCTTTGTTAAGCTCTGTTACGCATCCAAGTATGAAGTTTAACAGTGAAATTGAAAACTGGTTGTGAAGCAGGTGGTGTTTACATGCACCATCACTGCTGGGATTAGGATTACAAACTCCTTGATACTACATGGCACGGGTTGTCGGAAAGAAGTTATTCCTTATGGACATCTTCGTATTTATTGCCAAATTAATGAACATTTAACTTAATAATGTGATTTGTCCAAAAATATTACACATTTTAAAATTACTTCACAGAAAACTTCAATGAATTTACACATAAGGGTATGAATGAAAACATACTTGAGATGTTTATCTACTGCTTAACAGTGGATCTCTTTTCTTAAACCACGACAGTGGAGCAGCAAAACAAGAAAATCTGAAGAATCTTTAATTTGCTGTTACTACATTTTGCAGTTCAGTGCTGGTGAATGAATTAAACCACAGAGCTTTCAGACAAAAGGTCTCAACGAGGCTTTTTAATAGAAAAACCTTAATCTATAGTCATTTTACTGGCATTCAAAAAACCCATATATGGCTCGAAGGCTGGTTGTGAAACTATTCAGCCACCAGGACCGGCCTCCAGGCCAGTTGCTGCTGCCATCCATAACTTCAGCGGTCCGCAGCCGCGTGCCAACAGTAACAGAGCCCAGACTCTCCAGGCTTAATGATCGTAGGCTTGGCCAGAGCCAGGGGAGGTGAGGTCACTCTGTGCTGCTGTGTCACCTCGCTCGCTGGCATACTTGTTTCTTTTGTAGCTCAACATATCAACAGCACTGGACAACCGACCCCGCCAGGGCCACAAATACAAAACAACACCACGTGAGCCTGTGACTGTCGATATGTCAATATAATATCAGCTTTTAACGTCCCAGATCCTTTCATTCATTTTGCATTTCATGTGCAATTGTTTGGTGTTGAAGTTGACGTTGATGTGAGTAGCTGTGAAACTCCTGCTTGTCTGGATTATAATATTCCCTGATGACAACATAATGCACTGGTTCCCAGACTGTTTTTGCAGCGCCCCACTTTTGGAGATAAAATAATTTAGTCGCTGTCACCCGCATGCTCTCAAATAAATGCCCCATCAGACGTGTGCATGTGTGTGAAGTACTGTCAGAATCACATGAACTCCCTGAGAATCAACAACAACGTGAACACTTCCTCGTCTTTGCTTCGGTGGCGTTTGATGTTGATTCTTCGTCTGTAACAAACGTGTCTGTGCTGGCGTGGAAAAATCGGGTGTGCGTTGTTTACATTTTGAAGACGCCCCCCTCTGTGGTGTTTCTAAGGTGGTTGGTAGTAAAATTAGCGCCATCTGCTGAATGTAACTTGACAGTGTTCAGAGTTTTGGGCTAGCTTGCAGGGCTTGAATACAATTCACACCCGGGGCCACATGTTAAGGACACTGATACAGGCCTGTCTGCATGCCGAGTATTTAACAGTGGCTCTAAAGGAAAGCTTGTGATTTGGAAACATGTTCCTCTGACGAATCAGATAAAATGTCTAATTTCTCTGTTGCGCAATTGTGTTGAAATCAGAGGTCCTTCTGGGAAAGGAGGAATAAATTACGGAGACTATAATTTGACACGTCTTTTTAATGTTATTTTCACTCTTCTCACCGTTTAGCTGTTAAAGTAGCAGCTGTGCTTCGTTTCTAGTACGGTTGTAAGTGTAAACACCTGGATTCAAACACATGCTGGGATAACCTCCACACAGTAATGACCGGTCTCGTTGTATCACATCCCTACCTTCCAAAAACCTTTCACGCTCACTCCTTTGACTCCTGATTGTAGCGTACGATTGAGGATTCATTATGGGAATCGTGCTCTCAGCCCTGGTAAACAGCATTGTTGCTCATGTAGAACAGGGGGCGTTGTGTGATAATCGTCCTTGGTGGATCTTTAAGGAAGCGCAGTGATAATTGAATCGGTTCGGCGGGATCTCGGCATTTGTCGTCATGTTGTTGAAACACTAGCATGCAGCTAACTGCGGCTAAGCTTGTGAGCCATTTAATTTCCCTCCTCACCTCTTCTGGTATGTTGCCAAGCTGAAAGAAAGAAAGAAAGAAAGAAAGAAAGAAAGAAAGAAAGAAAGGCCACTGGACCTAATAAATGGGTCAAGTGGGACCTTTTGCTTCTGCCTAAAGCTAAATGATAATTTTTCCCTCTTGCCCAACAACTGCTTCTGATTGGCTCAAGAGCAAAGCACCTAACCCCTTAATTAGCAATAGCAATACCAACAATCATGTAAATCCATTGTTTTTTTGTATATATATCTATTTTATTCTGTATTGTTTACATTTTTTTGCATGCTATATTTTTATATCTCTTACTGTCGTAGCTCTGCAATTTCCCGATTGAGGGACTAATAAAGGTTCATCTTATCTTATCTTATCTTAATTTCCTTGAGGAGTAAACGTGTGTAGCTGCAACTACTACAACTACAAGCTGCTGCTTGAAGGCAGAGTGGATGAATATATAAAAATATAAAAACATATATTCCCATTACAACAATCTCCTTGGCGATCTGTAAATCTGCACGAGACCGCTTCTATATTCATCCTGCTGTAGGGTCATTTAGGAGTTGTCATGGTTACCTCTGCAGGAGGAGGCAGGGAGCACCTGCCTCTCCACCCCCCCTCATTAAAACCCATGTTATTGATTGGCTGGACTGGTATCTACAGACACCTCTCCCCCCTCCACACTTGCTCTGCTGGGTTACTAGCGGAGGGGCAGGACAGAGCTGGCTTGTGATTGCGTCGGCCTGCTGTCACTCACAGAAAAAGCAGCCAATCGGATCAAAACACCCCGCTAGTGAATGTGCTGTATGAAAGACAGCTAGCTGCTGCTCTGACTGCTGTAGGGATGTGGACGAGGGACCCACTCTCACTGTGTGTCTGTGTTTAAAGGCCGTGCATTGCGTGTTTCAGGGGAAGGGAGGGTGAGTAGATGTGCTGCAGCTTCAGTTGTGTGTGTAGTCAGTAACTGTACGGTAGCTGTGTTCCTGATCTGTCCCCTTGCTTTGTATTGTATACAGCAGGTGGCCCTGTACACGTCGTATTGATGGATACGAGTGGACGGTTTGCTCAGCGTGTGGGCAAAGGCCTGCTGGCCTCGTGTGTGTGTGTGTGCGCGCGCACGCGCCTCTTCATGTCTTAGTTGTATATCTGTGTGTGTGTGTGTGTGTGGGTGTGTGTGTGCCTCTTCATGTCTTGGTTGCATATCTGTGTGTGTGTGTGTGTGTGTCTGTCTCTGTGTATATGTGTGTGTGTGTCTCTACATGTTTTAGTTGTATCTGTGTGTGTGTGTGTGTGTGTGTGTGTGTGTGTGTGTGTGTGCGTCTGTATATCTGTGTGTGTGTGTGTGTGTGTGTGTGTGTGTGCCTCTTCATGTCTTGGTTGTATATCTGTGTGTGTGTGTGTGTGTGTGTGTGCCTCTGTATATATGTGTGTGTGTGTGTGTCTCTACATGTTTTAGTTGTATCTTTGTGTGTGTCTGTGTGTGTGTGTGTGTCTCTGTATATCT
>JAVQJL010074810.1:0-18468 GCA_036024295.1 Nannoperca obscura | reverse complement strand
ACTTGTTGGGGGTAGATAGATAAAACTGGTGCGAGAGGGCCCTATTTTGGGATAATGGTAATTTAAATACCAGATCCCCCCCCCCCCCCCCCCTCTTCTACGAGGTTGCAGTTACACTCCCCTATCCCATCTCAACTCTGTCGCACTAAACCCAGCGTGACGGCGTTGCATTCAACCAGATGACATCACCTGTTGATTTGGTAGCAGAGCAATGGGGATATATTACACCTCTTACTCTTTTTATTCTTTTTTTTATGATTTTCTTAGTCTGCCCGTGCACGCCACTCACCTCATCTTTCATTCCTGCGCAATTACTCATCCGCTCAGTCACTTTTGCCTGTTGCTTACCAAAAGTCCCCTATTTTTAGATCTCTCTGTCTATCTTTGTGTTTTCCTGTGATTTCCCCTAGTTTATCACACCCTCCACCATTCCTAGGCAGTGTGATTAATAAAGCAGTTACACTATTTAATTGCATCTCTGGTATTCAAATCCCTCTGTCCCCCATATTTTGACATTTTACCCTTTCCCTCTCTGCCGTCCTTCCCTTTCCCACATTATTTTGGTTTCCTCCCTCCATCGCTGTGCCCTTAAGCAGCGGTGTAACCAGTTTCCCATGAGGCTGATTGGCAGCCTGACCGACAGGCTACCTAACTTTATCTCTTCCACCCCTCCCTGCCCCCAAATTTTCTACTCATGTCTCCTCCATCCATGAACCTCCCAACACCCACAGATGACTCGGTACACACCTGCCCCGCAGCCATCATCTATCAATCAGTCTGAATCTCTCTCTCTCTCACACACACACACAATAGATCTTTGTGGCCGCTCCATGGGATACACGTGTACAGTAACCGCTGTGAAGGACTACAATGACAGCTTTGGCCCTAAGGGATAGGCTGAACTTCTGTGTGTGCGCGTGTTTGTGTGTGTGTGTGCGCGTGCATGCTCAAGGGTGTCCATGTACATGTAAATTATCTCTAAGTTATCTCTATAAATATGTATGGCAATGCACAGGGAGAGGTTGTGAATAAAACATGGGAACTGGTGATGGCAGCTAGACTATACTCTTCATGGATGTTAATCTCTGACGCCGTTACCTGGCTGTGATTGTGAGTGAGTGACTTTACAATATCCTGTTCAAATGTCAAGTGAATGTGTGCTGTATTACCTTTCTTTATGTTCAGAATTACATTACAATAACAATGACTTTTGAATATATACATATTCTCTCTGTATAAGGGAGATCGGCAAAGGTTCCAAGAAATAATATAACCATCAGCCGTAAGAAGTTTTACAATAAAGTTTTGCTATAATTAAAGGGCAGAAGTGAGTTTTCTTTTTATAATAAAACTTCAAAACATAATATATTCTTATTCTTATGCAACCCAACTACTTTTAATTCTGGATACAACATTTTTATAGACTTGAGTTTTTTGGTTGATGCATGTAAACATTCTAACCTGCTTATAATGACCCAGATACATTTTTCTACCAGTTGTGAAAAACCTGATTAACATATCTGGGATGCATTGGTATTTGCTTGAGTAGTGAGGTTATTACACATATTTTGGTTTTATGATAACATTTAGAATTTTTAAATGATTTGCATGTGTCCAAAAAATGCTTTCTTACTTACAATGTTCCCCTCAGGATGAGCTGTAATACCTATAGTGATCCCCTGACCTTAATGGGACTTTTCTTCACCAAGTCAAAATGTCATTATTTCCAGTACTTTTCTTTATAACCAAGTACCTGCAAAACTAATAGCATTCCAATCAGCCTCAGCTGTGTTTAGTGCTAAGAAGCACATTTTAGCATGCTAATATGCTATACTAAGATGGTAAACATAATAAGTATTATGCCTGCTATACATCAGCATTTTAACCTTGTGAGTGTGTTTGGTTCTGCTGTTCGGCTGATTCTAGGCTTTCTAGCTTTCTAGGCACTTTGGAATAATGAATTAACTTGTACACATTTCTACAGACAGTACAGACTGAAACCCATTAAGTCATTATGTCCAGGTTTCTGCAGTTATGGGAGAACTACATTGGATGCTAAATTTGAAGGATCATTTGTCTTCAATAGACAGTCGGTTTTGTCTTTGACCTTTATCAACTTCTATCTATGTGGTCATTAATTCTCCAAACCAACAAATTCACATTTTCACGTTACCAGGTTACAACTGACTTGTCTGGAGACATTGCAAAATACTGGAATAATAATACTGCTTTGTCTTGTGCTTTTTTGGCTGTTTGAAGTGTGAGCTTATTTTTAAAAGCCAGAAATCACATCGTGGAATGATTGCTGAGTGATTTGTCTTGATCAACATTTTAATTACGGTTGTTTTGTCTTGCAAGGCAGGAAAGATTGTACTCATATCCCTTTTATTTAAAACAACATAGCTTACGCACAATTAGATGAACTGGTACAAAATCATAATTTCTCACTTATGCAAAGTGTCAAAGCACCATTCTTCACTGCCATGATTAGTTTACTTAAAATCACGTTTAAAAACACAAACAGGTCACAACAGGAAAAGAAGAAGGTGGCAGTTTAGATACTGGGCTGAAACTCCCTACAGATCCAAATGAGACAGTGTAATGATTTGCCAGGGTTTGATACAGTTTTCCCAATCTTACTAATGCATTCTGCTCTAGACATTTTCCCAGCTTGCCTCCCTCCTTCCTTCTTTCCTCTCCCGGTCTTCTCTCCGTCTCTGTTCCAGCCTATCAGACATGACAGTACCAGCTGGCTGCTGGCAAACTCAATGCCAGAGGATATATGGTGTGTGTGTGTGTGTGTGTGTGTGTGTGTGTGTGTGTGTGCATGCGTGTGTGTGTGGGAGGGGCAGGCGGGTGTCAGCATATCTGTCTTTTGATGGTGTGTGTCCATATTTCCGTCTTAGGTGTGTTTGTGTGTGTGGGTTGCGTGTGAAGCACATTATATACGAGTGTGTGTGTGTTGAATGTGATGCGTCAAAAAGCGAACATGTTGATTTAATGTCATGGAGTCTGAGCCTGACTGATCTGAGTCACAGGTGTGTGGTGCTTGCTTGGGATGGTGTTAAGAGCAATATTTAATTCTTATAAAGATAGTTGTCAACACTTGCTCGAAGCAGCTGTGTACTCTGGTGGGTGCTTGGCATTTGCTTTTCTGCCTGACTCACTGAGCACATTAAAAGCCACTTATTTGCCTTTCTTGCTGTGTGGATATGTGCCTGTAAAGATACGTACCCTTGCTTTTGTACTTCTGTGCATTTCACTCAAGTGTGGGTCATTTATCTAAAAGTCTAATGAAAAAAGAAGGTTTAGAGACCACCTATTTCTTCAACACACACAGAGAAAATCAAACACCAGCCCCCTTCTGTCTTGGCAGCTCGGTACACTTTCACAGGGCTACAGGAAACATTTAAAGCTTATTGGAAACATTCGAGATGAACAGCAGATGTGTCTGTGATTTTGGCACTGTTCAACATGTTCACCCCGACCCCAACTGCCACTGACCCTCCTCACCTTTCTGCCGCTGCCCCCTCTCTCTCCCCTGCATCGATTAAATACAGATATTCCCTTCTTTCCATCTGTCCAGCCATACATCTTCTGCCCTAGATTCAAAGTAGGGAAAAACATCCCAGTTGGGGGACTCATTTCCCACTCCCCAAATCCCATCCAAAATGTGAATTTTTAGATCTTCAGTAAATCAGACATAAACATCCTTTTTAGCTGCTGTCTTATATTTGCATGGTTTAGAAATGATTGCTTTATATTTGTCCTGTCCTTATATTTCTAGATGTTTACATTACAGTGAATAACATTTGAATCTCAATTCTCCAAGATTAGAAGCTTCTGATAATAAAAACTGGAAAAGTCAAGGTCCTAGTGACCTAGTAGGCCTATTATGTGTTTTTCTTTTATTTATGGTCAAGGTTTGGTACAAGATCTCCAGCCAGGCTGAAGCTGGTGTTAAAGTAATGCTTCAGTAAAAATCATGGTTGCAGCTTAGCAGCTTGGCCAGACATTAAGTAAGAGCCCTAATTTGAAAGGACCACAAGGGAACTTTATGTAAACCAACGGGACCCTGTGGGCCTGTCCAGACGGGGTCTGAACCAGATCTCTACTAGCTGAAATGGGCCAGAGCTGATGACAGACAGGAAGACAAGAACTGATGAGAACAGGGGTTCACATGTTACACACTGTTTGTTCTGTACAGACTCCAAAATGTGTGAGACATAGAGAAATTTAGACAGTGTTGGAAAAGGGAGAAGGAGCAGAGGAGAGATGGGAAAAGAGTAGGAGTAGGGGTAAAGGAATGAGAGGAGGTGAGAAGCAGAGAGGAAATGGGCTGACAGTGAGTTACAGGAGGTGGGAGAAGGTGGAGTAAAGGGTGGGGGAGAAAAGAGTGCAGTGGGAGAGCACTTGAACAAAAGAAAAGTTAGAGTTTTTGTTTTGGTAGGTTTTATGGTAAAGGGGTTCTGTCTACTTTATGTTCTGTCTCAGAAATGTCACTTCTCTTCCAGGAAAGGAAAGAGGAGGAAATGTGTGTGTGTCGGTGTGTGTGTGTGTGTGTGTGTGTGTGTGTTTATGTGTGTTTGTGAAGCCCCCAGAGGTGGGGGGAGTATAGAGGGAACTACCTCAGGCACAGTGACATGGAGGGATGGATGAGAAAGGAAAGGAAGTCAAGGAAGCTGAGCTAATGTGCTGCAAACTAAATATTAAATTGAGGAAAGAGAAAAGAGGAAGAGAAGGGCAGAATAAAACAAAAGCTATAATGTATGTGTGAAACAGTGAAGGCGTGTTGAAGAGAACAAGAATAGGGCATGGAGCGAGAAGATATAGCTCTAGGCCAGTTGGCAGTGACCATAACGGCTCTCATTGTGAGGTGCTGATTCTATTGCCGAGCCCTTGAGCCACGGGCGTTTAACCTCGACAGCAGCCGAGAACAATGGCTAACAGTCACATAAACCGATTACATGTGAGGTGAAATACAACAATGACATCTGGAGCTGGAAAACTGCATCAGGGCTGAAGGCTTGGACAAGGTGCTAAGATGTGAGGGCGAGCAGGGCAGGGTGAAGGTGAGCCCTTGGAGCGGAAGGGTAGAAGGTAAGATGTGGAGGCGCAGTGCAGTTAAAGTGCATCTCTTTATAAATCCCTAGATGCACAATCCGCTCACTGCCGGGCTTCTCAGGTTCCCCGGGGACTTGTTTAACTGCAGCACAAGCCCGGCTTTTTAGGAATCACCAGCACTGTAACGCGTGCCGCTGCTCATTACGGACGAGACTGACTGTGATGTGTTGCTGGAGAGTCCCAGGAGGGGGTGCGGTGACTCGTCTGGTGAAGGTTAAGACCCCTGAGGTCGCACCCATCAACTCATCACCACCACCAACATGTATACACAGCCTCGTACATCATTAACAAATGTATCTGTAAGTGTCTCTGTGATGCGATTTCACGTTCGCTGTAGGAGTGGTTTGACATATGCTGTTTTAATGTTCCTCTTTTTAGTGTATGTCCAATAAGTAGATGATTTATGTCTTATTTCCAAGGAAGTCTGATAACTAAGTGTCTGCATGGGAAGTGTGTGTGTGTGTGTGTGTGTGTGTGTGTGTGTGTGTGTGTGTGTGTGTGTGTGTTTCCAAAGGAGACGGAGAGCGAAAGTGGCAGTGAGCAGGGTGCTCAGTGTGTGTTTGTGCTTTCTGCTGTGAATGTGTTCCAGATAGTGCTACTGATGGTTATCTTTCGCAGAGAGCTCTATTGATTTGGCTGGGGTAAATAATTGGTTGGGTCTACAAGCTGTCATGTTCGGCCTGATTGCAGAGCATTGGTGGTCTCGAGCAGTTATCTTCCTCCATATCCCTCTCTCTGATCCTTTTCTAGCCTCCTTAGTCTATCTCTACATTTATTGATTAGACCCTATATGACCATTCTCCATCCTTCAATTTGGGCAATAATCCCTGTCCCAGAGCCATGTGTTACAGGTTATCTGCTCTACACTCCTTGTTCTGCTGTAGGGAGAGGACAGGTACAATTTAGGAAGCCGGAAAACAGGGAATGTGGAGAATACAGAATGAGGACATTTGGAAGGGTCAGATGTAATACAAGCTTGCATGGTCTGCCCTACTTTTCCTCGACTACATTAGTACAGCTACTGCAAACTGAGGTGGGGTGGGTTTTAGGATGGACTGGGCGTGGGTGAGTGTACGGGGGTCCCCTGCAAATGTGATTTTATTAACTAGTGCTAAACAATAAAGTATCTAAAAGGGGGATTATTTCCAGTGTTACTGCCCATTCACTAATCAACATCCCAAAATACAGACAGCTTTAACATTTAATCATAACTAAAAAGTACAAACCCCTCAGATGGATTTGCCTGGACCAGATCTTCCTGCGGGCTCTGTGGTCTAAATCCTATCCTGTGGGAGGGCTGGATGTCAGGTTTGGGAGGCCCTGGCCCACATGCGGCAGCCTCTCACAGGGTCACTGAGCTGAGGCGATGGGAAGACCATTAGCGACCCCGCTTGAATGGCTTTGGGAACTACAGCTCCCACTGAGCCAAGAGCAAGGGTTTATTATCCGAGCAAACCCACAAAGCTTTCTTTTGAATGTATGGAGAAACGCCTCATTTACTGCAACTGGTGGATTTGTGTTGGTTTTAAAAACCTATACCAGGCCCAACATTACACGCACATAATCCCCGCCAAACTCCTAGAGAACAGCTAGAATATCTCTCCGTGGGGACTCTGATTTTAACTGTGGTTCTGTACAGCATAAATGTATTATGCCTACATAAACCAGTTGGACACAGATACCACAACTGATTTTAAAGTGACATAACGTGGACTTCTATAAGGGATTTTACACACACTGATAATGTCTTTCATACAATAAGCTACATTTTTAGATGTGATTGTCTAGATAGTAGCCTATAATCAGGGGCAATACTCTGCTTAGGAAACGGAAGGGTACTTTTTTCCCAATAGGTTACAATAAAGTTACTTTTTTACAGAATTATTTCCGTAAGGAGTACATCTCACTGTGGTTATAGAGGTATTTTGGATGAGATTTGTGGGTTAAATCCGCCCAATGTTTTTTTACATAACTTTTCGTTAGCCGAAGTAGAAAGCTGACCGGGGAGACGGTAAACTTCCTCCGGGAGCTGCCACGTCGGACTTCCTCCAGAGCACATATCTAAAGGACAGCAGCGGAGGACAGGGACAAAACCTGGTTTAATTAACGGTAAATCTGAACGAATCGCTTTTTTTCTTTCTTCCTCTCTTCGCCGAGAGGTCTCCGACCATCATAACGGAGTGTTCCGAACTCGACTACAGATGCTTCCCGTCACTCCTGTCGCCGGCTCGGGAAAAGCAACGGGTTTTGGTTTCTCATCGTCATCCATATATTCAGTCCTAGACCAAAAACGCTTCTTTTGAAATTTCACCAAAGTTAATTGTCATAGAGTTTTTTTCTTTCGCGCAGCAGATGAGATGTTGTCAAGAGGGGAGGAATTTACTAAATCAAGTTTACTGTGTTACAGAAGGACTGCTGTCTGCACAAGTCTTACAGCAAACATGGTTGTAATTTATCTCAAATATGAACGTGCAATACAGCATGAGTAACTATTAAACTTAAAAATCTGCAAAATATGTGTATATATGTGTATTTCTGTACTGTATAATGGATTCTCTCCACGTGTAATAGACACATATAGTTTATCTTTTTACTGACTTCCCTTCCTGTGCTTTCCTCTAGGTCTGCCATGCTGCCCAGGCTTGCTGTCTATATCCTAATTTGTTTGCCAGTACTCTTGGTACAGGGCAGCACTGTTGGTTCATCCAGAAACAGCATTACTGCCCCAGCCAGCCCCCGCCCCCCTCCTCTGGGTGACCCCAGCTGGGCTCTGGGTCTGCGTCTGTACCAGGCCCTCCGCTCTGACTCCAGCTCGGTGAACACCCTCTTCTCTCCTGTGCTTGTGGCCTCCTCAATTGGAGCGCTTGCTGGGGGTTCAGCGGGCACTACTGCCAGCCAGCTCCAAGACCTCCTCAAGACCCCAGCTGCCGCCAAGTCTGGAGCCCGCGCTGGTGAGTTGGTGTCCAGGGCATTGAAGAGCTGCACTGAAGCCAATGGGACCAGTTTTCACTTGCACACGTCCTCAGCTCTGTTTTCCAAGCAAGCTCCTGCAGTCAGCCAGGCGTTTATGAAGGAGAGCCAGGACGGGTTCGGGTTGCAGCATCAGCCCCTGGGGAAAGGAGACTCCAAGGCTGACTTGAAGCAGCTCCACGGCTGGGCTAAAGCTGGGCTCCGTGGGTTTGAGGGAGCTCCTTTAGCAGCTGAAATCAAAGCTAAGGCTGGAGCCCTGATACTGGCCAATGCCCTGCGCTTTAAAGGTGAGTAGAAACAGCGCACAGTAAATACACGAGTGGTTTACACATGCACTTGTCTAGATTCAGTTCACCATGTTAATTTTTGTCTGTGGTCACAAAATATGGAGAAATATGACCGTGGTGTATTTGTCAGTGTGTCCAAAACAGTCCTGGCTGGGACCCTAAATGAAGCTAACTGAATATTTCATTATGGTGAGCATCCAGTGGCATAACTGGTTGGATGTAGACACATAACATAGCTGCCAGTCTGGACTGAGTAATGCTAAAATACATTGTTGTGCTTTGTAACTGTTGAGTCATTTGTAATTATGCAATGTCTCTGCATTCAAGTTGTTTGCTGCATTGGATGAGACGTCTTGGAATATTAATGTGGCATGCATATGTACTGCTTTCAGTGTTCAGACAGCAGTGAGAGCCTACACGCCAGTTTGCCCATTACATTGTGTGTGTGCCAGCATGCCCACCCGTGTGCATGTGTGTGTGTGTGTGTGTGTGTGTGTGTTTCTATGTGCACGCATGCGGTGGACTCCAGCTGGTGGACACAGCAGATAAAGGATGATTCTGGGGTCTATCACTGAGAGCTTATTCATCTTCCATTGGGGGGTGATGTGTCATCTTAAATAATTGAGTAACAAGTGTCCAGACTCTCTCCCTCTGTGTCATGCCTAACATCTGTGCTTGGAGCTCTCCAAGTTTGTGCCGGCACAGCTTGGCTCAGATCTGTTCTTTGTGGCGGGCTGCGGTGGTGGAAACTAGTCAATGTTTCCGTGCAAATGCAGTCAGTTAGAAGCCCCATCTGTGATTTAACAGTTGCATCCCCAAAAACATATCCATATAATCCTTATCTGAAGTTCATCATTCATCAGTGTGTCTTTAAAAAAAATTGATTAATTTAACTTTGGCTGTTAAAGTATTTGTCCAACTAGATTTTAGTTCCAAGAAGTAGAAAATAGTTTTCCTCCCCCCATTTTCACAACAACTTTTCAGGGATATAATCTACCATCTCTTTCTTAGCGTTGTGTGCTGACGTAGAATCTCATTTCTGTTTGCAATCTCCACAAAAGATGATGATGTGTTAAATATATCCTTCTGTTTCCCTTGTTCTTTTTGTGGCATTTGTCTGTTTTTTGTGCTTTTGTCGTTATTTATCGCGTGTCTAATCTACCCCCGTCTCCTCTTCCTCTTCTTCCCACGTGTCTCCTGTTCTCATCCTTATCTGCTTCTATCTGCCTCTATTCCTCCTGTTTCCTCCTGCAGGTATTCTTTTTTATTAGGTGCTAAAAAGGCATTGCTGCAAAGGCAAGTGAAAACAGGTTGCTAACAGATAGACAGCCTTTTGAAAATAACATTCCCTGACAGACTATACATTGATAAGCAATTTAATTAATTTTCTTTGTTTGATGTTTTGACTTCATTACTAAATTCGTTTTTTCTGTGAACCGACCCTCATCGGTCGGTTCATTCATTTTGTGGTGGAAATATACAAATTAGATTATACAGCAGATTGCAGCACACAAATTAGATTACGGAAAATTGGATTCCTTTAGTTTTGATTCATAATTTAAAAGTGGTCGATTGTTTGCTTCTTGCTCTTACTAGCTGCCTCTGGTTTGTTGTAACTTTTTTAATTGTCGTTGATTTTCAGGGTCCTAAGGCAATTCATTGTGATAATGTGATGGTTTCAGAGATGATGCTGAAATTTCTTTGGACCGCACAGGCATCTGCTTCCTTGCCCGTTTTTTGTTTGTTTCACTTTCGTTCCCGTTAATTATTGAAAGAGAAAATTAAAAAAAGATCTTTGTCGTCCCTCCTTCCCTGGGCTGTACACAGCATTCAAAGAAAGGAAGGAAGTTCAGGGGCAATTAGTAGTGGAACATGTTTATATTAGAGAGAGATAAAAGCAAAGAGAATGGCAAAAGGACTGCAGAGAAAGAGCAGTGTTAGGAGCGATTTCTGGGTGGGAAGAGGACAAAGAGATGGGGGGGGGGGAAGGAAAAACTGAGAAAAGTAAAGTGAGGGCGGCCTGCTGAAAGCAGCGAAATAGATTGACAGACATAGTGGAGGGATGTAAAAAGGGCTACCTTGGGAGTTCCAGTCCACACTAGTTAATTAATTCAGGCTTTGTTCCTGTTTTTAGACAAACAAACACTGGAGATGGAGAAAAAAAAACGTATACACAGGATAACACAACATGGGGAACTCCAAGAGGAAAGAAAAGGCGAGAGAACAACAAGTCCCCACATATTTAACTTCTAATAATAGCTTCTGAAATACCACAACTACTTGTAATCAAATGCTGATGATGGAGGACTGGGAGCCGGTCGCTCTCATTGATTCTCCTCTGGTTTTTGCCTGAAGTTTACAGGATGAATTGATGAGTCTGTGAGCGATTGGATTTTCTTAGCTGTGCAATTGTCTCATTGTTTATAGTTGATGGACATTAATGGAATCAGGTTTCGAATGATTCCTCCGCTGCAAAAGTAAGTAACACAGCGCAAAACCCATAGCAGGCCCGCTCGTCTAGACGGAACACAGCCACACACACAGATCAACAGAGTCTGCTGTGCAGGCCGGTGTGGCCGTTAAATCCAGACTCGATACAACGTCTTAGCATTTACACATACGTATAATTATGACATCATTTCACCGACACGGCTGCCACTTCAGGTAACCTTGAGCCAGTTGTTTTTGAATTCCACTGTGATCATATTTCACTCTCTGATGTTACAGGAAGCGAAGCGAATGTCTGTGACTTGCGCTGGCATGCCTGTGAGAGAGAACCACATATCGTTTTGCTGAGACTTGTGATTGGTTCAGGTCCAATGGAAGCTGGGTGGTTTTGGGGAAAGCCACCCCTAGTGCTGAAACAATTAGTCCATTAATTGATCAACAGAAAATGTATCAATATCAAGTTTTATAATCAATGAAACAATCTAAACACCAATTTTACACATCAAGTTATGTTTACTTGTCATAAGAAAAAGCATGTGAAAATATTTGAGTAGTTTCTTCATGAAATGGTACAGACCTCCATGTGTCCCTCAGCATCATTTTTTAATAACTTTGGTTATCCCTTAACTTTTTATCTACCATCATCAGGTCAAATTATTTTTGTCCAGTACTTTTGTTAATGACCTGCAAAACTTATGACATTCCCATCAGCCTAAGCTGTTTAGTGCAAACAATTAAATGTTTGGGTACATGCTGACAAACTAAACTAATGATGGTGAGCATTTTAAACATTAAAACATCCAAATGTTAGCATTAACATTGTGAGCATGTTAGCATGCTGTTTAGCTCAAAGCACTGCTGTGCCTAAGTGCAGCCTTACAGAGCTGCTAGCGTGGCTTTAGACTCTTAGTCTAGTTTTATCTGGCTCTTGCAAGTGAACCAACTTGATGGAAGTGCAATACTTAAGCTAGAGTACATTTTGAAAGTTTGGCATTTTTGCTTGATAAAAGGCTAACATTCATCAAGCAAAAATGCCAAACTTTCAAAGGAGAATGTTTGAGAAGATTTGCTGCTTTACTCTGTTTTATATCATTTTAAATTGAGTATTTTAAATTGTGTGGGACTGTTGTTCTGACAAAGCAAGCAATTTGAAGATGTCACCTTGGGCTCTGGGAACTTGCATCGAGTATTTTCTGACATTTCAAATACTAATTGATTATCGATTATCTGGAGAATACAGGCATCAAGTAATAAGTATTTAATGATAACGCCAAGCAATTGGTCTCTAGACTTTCATCAGGGCAAACGAGCCATTAGATTTATTTGGCCTTCTTTCACCTTTTGTATTGTGTCATGAGGGTGGTGATCTTTTTAAATGACTAATCAATAACAAAAAATATCATTAGTTGCAGCCCCAGCTTTGCCCCATGGTGTCATTCACAAAGAGAGACTTAAGTACCAGTCATAATCTGTCAACCTCCTCCCTTCATCCAGTGTCCCCTGCACGATTGAATGGACCAGCGTCTTTGGGAAAGTGTTGTGAGGTTATTACAACAGTAATTCCACTATTCTCAGCCCCTCCTAAATTGACAGCTGTCAGGGGGTTAGCAGGGCCAAGTGGGATGTGGTGAACAGTGAATGGGGCAATGTGGCCTTGAGGACCTCATAACTACCTCAGTAAAGCACTGTCACCTCAGCAGCTTTGAGAAGAATATAAATTTTTTAAGGGGCAGTAGATATTGATGACTCATGAGCAGTGTCAGCCAGTGTCACTGTGTATGAGGTCTATATGTATTTATGAACATGGCATTGTTTAACCTAGTGCCCCCCTTTTTCACCTCCTTTCAATCATTCAGTGTTTTCTTACTGCCTATCCATGTCAGACATTATGTGTTCAAAACGGTTGTGTCCTGTGTTTGGCTGTTTGTTCAGGGCTTTGGGAGAGAGAGTTCAGCGAGGAGAGCACAGATCATTGTACCTTCTTGGGGAAGAAATACACCAAAGTGATGATGATGCACAGAGCAGGTGAAAGAGTCTGTCGCCCGCTGTTCTCTAGCCAGCAAATAAATGCAGCGAAAAGCAAATCAACTTTGAAAATGGCTTTAACATCTGTAAGGTCCAATCAGCTTCTCTCCTATTTATCACTGTGTACCTTTATGATTTATTTAACAAGCTTTTCATATTTAATGTATTGTCTTAAAACAACAACGAGGCAGAGTAAATTTCTGCTATGACAGCAGTAAAAGATGTTGGAGGCATACGTTGTGTTCTATTTGATGTTGTATTATAATGTCATTTACAATTTATGAAAAAGATTATTTCTGTGATCTTGTGTCATCCTGTCTAAGGTTGCATTCACGTTATGTTTTAATAGATTTAATCCAACTCTGTAGGGTTTCTCTGTTGTTCGTTTCATTTAGGCAGGTAAGAACTCAGGTGGCACAACAGTAACAAAGCTGAAAATGCCTCCTCTCCATGATCCTTTCTCAACTCTGTGCATGCCTCCGCCTGTCCTTTCCTCCAGGTTTGTATCGTCACCATGAGGACATGGAAAACATGGTGCAGGTTCTTGAGGTGCCTCTGTGGGGAGGCAAGGCCAGCGTGGTGCTCCTGATGCCCTTCCACGTCGAGAGTCTGGCGAGGTTGGACAAGCTTCTTTCCCTTGAGCTGCTGTCGAAGTGGCTGGATGAGACCAATATCACCAGCATGACCATCTCGCTGCCCAAGGCGAACATCACCAGCACACTCAGTCTGCAGGTTAGTAACAAGCTTGTAGTTTTATTCATATTTGGTAAGATATTTGAAAAAAAGATGCATGTAATTTCAAAACTTTTAACTATAATGATGACTTTGGAGTTAGAGTAGCTCAAACGTAAGTAGAGCTGCAACAGTCAGAAGATTAATTGGCTTCTATTTTGATATTTGATTAATTATTGTAATATTTCAAGCAAAAATGTCAAACATTTGCTGGTCCCTGCTTCTTAAATGTGAGGATTTGTTGCTTTTCTTTGTCATTTATTGCAGTAAATGAAGAGACTTTGGGTTTTGGACTGTTGATTAGAAAAAAGAAGCTATTTGAATACATCTCTTTGGGCTCAGAGAATTTGTAATGAGCATTTTCTCACAATTGTTTGACATTTTATAGACTAAACATTTAATCGTGAAAGTAAATGGCAGATTAATTGATAATGAAAATAATCGTCAGTTGCAGCAAGTTAGAACTTAGGGGTCATGTCTTTAGGTAAGGTACATCCTCTAGGTTTGTGGTTACATCCGTCTTTCTCCTCCCTGTGGTGCACATATGGCTGCAGCAGCTCCCAAATTTTCCCCAAGGACCTTGGCTGGCTTTGGCAAATCCTTGGAGTGAGTGTGAACAAGCAGGTGCACTCCCCACCAGACGCAGCCCATCTTGAATTGGCCTAGGTTTGCTGTGTTTTCTTTTTGGGGGGTGATCTTCAGGTGTTTCTGTTGGAGTGATCCTGGCTGATTCTCTTTAGTTTGACTTTTAATCCATGTTCCCTACATTTGTGCTTGATGCTGACACATGTGCAGCGGAGAAGCAGTTGTTCAACTTTTTCATACTGTAGTGTAAATTGGCAGAGTGGATTCCTGCATGTAGCCTCTATTGAATTTTTTTCTTTTAGTTTCTATCTTTCATTCATTTCCCGTGTCCACACACTGCATCATTTTTCACTTCACCTGATATGCTTTGTCATATCACCAAGAAATCCAGTCATCATTCTCATTGTTTCTTTGCCTTCTTCATCCTCTTCTTTGTCTTTTCCATGTCTCTTCTTCTTTGTTTTCTGCTTCTGTCTTGGCTACCTCCTCCTCCTGAGTTACACTCGCTTATCTGGGTTCTCTTTCTCTTTCCCTTTAAATAGATTTTTTTTCTCTATTCATATGTCTGTCTTCCTCCTCACTTGTCTCTGTTGCCTCCTCTCTCTCTGTCATTTCTCCTCTTTCTCTTCTTCCACCATGTATTCTTCATCAGCTTCCTGCTTTTCTTCTTTCTTTTTCGTCTTCCTCTTCCTCTGCCTATTTACTTCTATTAGTAGCTGAAGCAGTGACCAGGCATGCCCTTCTCTCAGGTGAGTTCAACTGTCACTCCTTCCCACACCCCCTTGAGGTGATGGGCATACAGCTGTACACTTAGCATTGGGCTGTAAGAGCCTTCAGCAGGGAATCAAACCCTGGCTGCTAGGAGGCAAAGATGGGCGTTCTGAAGCCTCCCATAGATCTCCTTTTGCAGGAGCACAAAGGTCATGCCACAGCCCATCTGGTGGTCTGCTTGTATCTCTGCTCCTGTTAACCCCAGAGCCAGCAGGTAGCTGGCCTGAGTCAGAAGAGAGGAAGCAGCTTAGTGGCTTCTGATTATAATGTGAGTGCTTGGGGGTTGCTATGGTTTGTACAGGCCCAACCGGAGGCTGGGTCATGCTGCTGACTGGAAGGTTGGAGAGTTGTGGAGCTAGTGGTATGTATTTGACCAGGCCACAATGTCCACAGCGGGGGCAAGGGCACAGTCAACTTGACAAAATCACACAGGATTTCACATCTTTGAGATTGACTGGTGCAGGAGGTAGGGCCGGTAGTCCATTAACTTTAGGGTTGGTGGTTCGATACCCGGCTCCTCGTGTCAATATGTCCTTGAGCAAGACACTGAACCCCCAGGTGCTCCTGATTTAGAAGTCGCTTTGGATAAAAGCGTCTGCTAAATGTAATGTCCTGCTCATGTGGGTCATGGCAAAAATAAAGTTTCCTTTTCATTTTGCTGACATTGACATTAGCTGCAGTCTGTGTCCTACAAGTTAACTTTTTTCATTTGCAGTAGCCAAATAATGGGATGTCTCCATCAAGTTTTTTGTACCTGACACATTGAAGAAACGGGTGTAGCCCACTAAATTAGCCATGCTTATTTTTCACGAGCTACATACTACCAATACTGATGGGCCTGGTTCAAAATGTTATTGAAACTACAGAAACACCATGGTGTTACTGAGTGTAGGTTCTTCCCTTTAACTGACAACAACCAAGTTTACATTTGGTGTGTCACTATGTTTCTTATGGAATTGATGTAGAGAAATGACAGCTGATGTGACCTTCCAACGTTTGCCATTTAAACTGGTAAAAGCGTTGGTCGGCGTCAGCTCAGAATGAGAAACTGCTACATGTTTTGTACCATGCTCTTTGCTAATAGTCTCTGTGCCATTATGAAGTGGAGTCATACAACCTTGGGATCAGCACAAAGTTTTTTATTAAGTTGAGACATTTTTACATTGCATGGATGCATCTTTCCATTGACATTATGTGCAGTCACCCTGCTTTTAAAATTTGCCTTACGTTCAGTCTGAATGCATCCTTTGGGCCAAAGAAAAATACAATAGTTAGTGGTATTACATTGTGAATGAGTGAGAAAGATATAGTAAGAGGAATAGAGAGAGGGGGGTTAGTTGAATCTGACAGATGCAGAGGGCATGTCAGTAAAACCCATTTTCCCAGGGCAGGCTACACTGACTGGAAGTTATTACCATGTGCTCTTTAGATGTACATTGTAACCTCATCATGGACTGATGAAATCCACTTTGCCCTCTTTCTAGTTTAAAAACATCTCTGAAGAGTTGTGCTGCCATGTTATTCTGCTAGCCATGCCCTGAAGAACAAGCTTTTGGCATTAACATTGTCAGCACACTCTGGGGAGGAGGCTGTAATCTAGAACTAAAGCTGGAAACAACTCCTTTTGACACGGCTATGACTTTGCCGGGGAAAGAGCAGAAAACATACTGTTGCACAAATCCTCTTTTGTCTCTGTCTGACCAAAGAAAAAAAACTTTTACTCTTCAAAATACCTCAAAGTAGCTGTACTTTGCTCTCATTATGTAACCTAATTATGGACAAGCATTTGAATGTTTTGGCCTCTGTTTCTCTGACTTGTCACGAGTTGTCTCCCCCCGTTTGCTCTCAAGAAAAAAGAAGTGCACTTGAGGATTCGTTATGAAAGGGCTAAAGCTCTGAACAAACCCTCAGCCCACTCTGATCTCATTCTGTCTGTCTGCCCGACCCCTCTGGCCAGTTACAGTCTGCCATGTCTTCTCTGACGATCATTTTTCCAATTGGGTCGGGCAAATAATTGCCCATCACCGTGCTGTTAACACTGTTTACCACTCTGTCAGTGCCTGGGATGTACATGAATTCCTGAGATTAGGGGGCAGCGTCAGGACGAACAGAAGACCATAGTAGCGTGTGTGTACATCAGCCCTAACACTCGTGTACTCGGTGTGAGGCTAATGAGAACAAACAGTTCTCATTGATTTGCCACACCCAAACGCACCCATTCCCTCCGTTATATCAGTCGCATCTAAATCCTTTTTGTAGGTCTCACGTGTTCCTGTAATAAACCTTCACTCAGCAGCCACACATTGGCTCTGCTGACCTAAATAGGAGTGACATTCGGCAGGAAAGTGAGCAGGAGAGGTGGAGGAGGACGAGGGGGGTCAATGATTGCTTGGGGACAAGGTGGAAAGTGTCACAGAGAACTATAAATAGCTGCAGAACTGCACCTTTTTCTTTCCTTACCTATTTGTGGTGTTCTCCTCTGGTGAAGGGCAGACTGTGTCGGAGTCTGTAGCCAGAGACGGAGAACCCTCTTAACAATCCTGGCCCAGAGGTCACTGAATAAACCGCCCTCATCGCTCTCTCCCTCTGTCTCTGATCCAGTGCTGACCAGGCCACACACACATACACACTAATGGTCGAGCTTGAGCTGCATTTGGTCTGTATCTCCAGTCGGTGACTAAGACATACGAGTGTGCACCAGAGAGCTCACTCAATCATGGCTAATGAGGTCAAAAGGCCATCAAATATTTACAAGAGCACACTCCGCAGTATACAGTGTCGAGGGACAGCTGTTTTAACACAGCTACCAAAGTCCTACATCATATTAATTAATCAGATGTGTTTCATGGCCATTAGTTAAATATCTAACTAAAAGCTAAGGCTTCTTTTTTTCCATTTTCATTTGTAGTAAAATGGCCTTGTGGAATAAAAAGCAGTTCATGTGTATATGTGAGTGAATGAATGAGACACAGAGAGCATATTGACCGTGCAAAAGAGGTAAAAGCCCATGTAAATAAGATACCAATAGCGGTATTGCTGACGAGACTCAATAAAGAGATGGAGAGGCTTTGAAGCCTCAAGAGAGCTGATAGAAAGAGAGTTTTTTTTTTTTAAGCCTGCATCAAAAGTGTCCGTGAAATGGAGCTGTGATGATGCCAGTGCCACATACTGCATACTTGAAACCACCCACGCAGGATGTTAAGGGCAGTATTGAATTGAGCACAACACGTCTGTAGTTGTTTAAGGTGGCGACAGCTCGAAAGAATCCCTTGGCGGGTGTGATTGGGTAACCAGAAAAAATAGGAGGTGAAAAATGGTGGTAATGAGATTTTTTACCCGTAGTTCTTATGATTGTTGGTCTGATAATAGTCATAATGAAGGTGTTATAAAATTATTAAGTGTATATATATGAAAAAATGTCAGTGAAATCTACAATGATATATATATATATATATATATATATATATATATATATATATATATATATATATATTTATATATATATATTCTAAATTACACAGACAAA